>JAPYYW010001270.1:0-31456 GCA_030522545.1 Cremastinae sp. A BG-2022a | reverse complement strand
TCATTTCATCAAGAAAAAGGAAAGATATTGCTAATTGAAATTTTCATGGGTCCAAGAGACCCAGTGTGACTGACCAAATTTTTTGAAATTTTTTAAATTCGATTTTAAGAGCCTATTCGATCGGAAATTTGCTGTAGATAACGAAAATGCTACTTATTCGGAGCGAAATCCAAGAATTCATATAGAATAACCCAAAAAACTGACTTCTGGATTAGTTTTTCTATTACCGCGAGGGCGCGAAGCCTGCTAGTATTTAAATAAATATTTGATAAAAAAATTATTTTATTTTCACAGAGAATGAAAGTTCTCACTATTCCCTGGCGAGATACACAATCTGTGAGAGTCAACGTCGCATCGATCGCGAATGGGGCCGTGAGAAAGAGCTTGATCGACGAGAGCAGCGAATTCAATGATCATCAGAGCGAGTTGATGAAGGAACAGATGGAAGTAATGCTCCAGCCGGACGAAAGTTGCGATCCACCACCAGAACCGGTCTAGGAAACGATCGTGATCGTGCACGGTTCGAGATTTCGAGTCTATCTCTGCTAGATCATCATTTTAACGAAATTTGGCGAACCAATATCGCAGCGCACTTAATTCAGATAAATCCTAGCGTGTACGTTTTTTGAGCCACTTAAATCCATAATAATGGCTTTTTAATTTACTCAGTGGCTTTTTTTATTTATAAAAAAATGGTTTCTTTGAATTTTTTTTCTTATTATATTATCTTAGGATATATTTTTTACTCTATTATTTATTAATTGAATTGTCAAATATTTAAGATTAAAAGTGCTGGTATCAAGGGACTTAAAAAGTCTCAAAGTAACGAGACGACTTTATAGCTTTGCTCGAAATAACGTGAAAATACGATAATGATGAGCAAATATCAATTCTAGTCTGAAAAATAAGGTGTCATTGATGGATATTTTTTTTTTGTACCTTAAAATACAATCACAGAGAAAAAAGCATCTCTGAATAGGGTAAAAGCTTTAGTAGAGAAGAGAGCTTTGCTGAAATAGGCCTCGAATCTTTAAATATAAATATTCTAGTCATAAATTTATTATATGAAACGCTGGCGTTTAAAAAAGAAGAAATATTAAGGGCATATATTAGATAATAATATAAAATAGCAAATTAGAAGAAAAAACGTACGTGTCCGTAAATCGATAACTTGTACTTTTTTCGGTTGATGCGAAGAAGAAAAAATCTGGCCCGGAAATAAAAATCCGGACGCACATGCTGTGAGGACTATACACGATTTTTATCGACTATTGAAAGATCTCGAAAAATTGGTCATGATTTATTGATTTTTGTCTCGAAGAGCTCTGAATTTCGAGTTTACTGTAATATAAATACTTACGGATAGAGTAATCGTTTTATCGTATATATGAGATGTTGAAACCCCGTATAGCATTTAACACAAATTTAATTTTGTTGATCAGTTTTTGTACGCAAGAGTACAAAAAGTCTATCGAGTTGAAAGATTTTATTAAATTTATCGTTGTGATGTAAGAATATATATTTAGAGAAGTGAACTCGACTTGAGAGAATTTTTATTTGACAATTGTTTCAATTCTAAACATTGATATTGACTTTCAAGAGAACGTTCGACGAATTTGCTATTCTTAAAATGTTCTACATAAATATCTATACTTATGAATATATACAAATATATAATAAATATATATATATATATTTTGTACATCGCATCTGAGCTGCAGCCACAGCCATAGGCAGCAGTTCGGGCCTTGTTTAAAGAAACAAAAAGTACCAATAACTATTGTTGATAGACAATATATAAAAATATATGTGTAAGAAGTCTAGTGCCGCAAGACACAGTAATTTAAATCGAATTAGAATGGAGACGAGCAGAATTCAATTTGATTATCGTAAGAAATTTTCCTTTCTCGTCCATTTTTTTTACGAAATCTGTACAATATTATTGTGAGACAATAAAATCAGACACATAAACCGTTTCTTCGATAAAAAGAGTTTTTATCGAAAAAATTTGATTCTGCTAGTCTCCAATTTTTCAACGACTCTACAAAAGAAACTTTTCTCTTTAATTTATATACGGTATCCTGCAAATGCTCGTCCAAGAGCCATATTGGATGAGTATTTTTTCAAATGATGTGAAAAAATTATCCAATTTGTTTACTACTTTTTTATACACATAATTATATTTATTTTTAACATTATTGACTATTTTACGCTTATAGAAGAAGCCTACAAATTATTCCTGAAAATTGTTTTTGTAAGTGGCAAAGCCTTGACGGATATCGAAAAAAGAAAAGAATAAATGATTAATTTCATTTAATCGTGCCTAATTAAATTACATGTGCATTTTTTATCTAAAAAATTTGTAGTGCCTAAAATGAACCCAGAAGATCCGAGAGTGGAGAAATGGAGCTCGTATTCACTGCTGGGGAGAATAAACGAAAAACGAAGGAATCCAGATTTTTACAGGAAAAGAAACAAAACATAATCTGAAATTTTTTTCAGGTAATATATTTCTTTGAGTACATTAAGTAACATTCTTCAAGAATACAAGATTATTTTTTTCAGTTCGAAGTGAAGAATAGAAAGAATCAGCGAAAAAGAGTATCCAACAGAATAAAATATGTTCCACCACTATGATTAGCAGCAATTTTGAGGATTTCGATGAAGCGTCAAATTCTGAGTCAAGTGTGGATTCCAATGAACTTTTTTGGGTAACTCCTTGAATTTTTTATTAATTTTTAAAAGCCAGATATTAATGAGCCTTTCGAGAACCAGCCGAACGCGTCGAACACATCATTAAAAAATTCTTTATTGCCATAAGTGGCGGGTGTCGAAGCTGTAACTGGCTTCTGTGTAACTGATGGTCGCTGTGTAATTGGCAATAATGGTAAAACTGGCATCTTCGGATCAATATTATCGAGTCGCGCGTAGTTAGGATTTTGAGACGGTTTCGGGGTACTATGTCGGTTTTTTAGCCTTCTGTGCCAGCGTTTATGCTTCTGGTGCCTGATTCGGTGGGTCGGCGGTTCATTGTTCCGAGGGGAATCATATTTCGATACCTAAAACCATTTTATTTCGATAAAATAATAGAACAATTAAAAATTTACAACGAATAAGGTAAACGTCTCAATAGTTGAACAGCTAAGAGCTTTCTCGCTTTATCTTTATTTTAAAAAATATTCAACTAAAAAAATCTGCTTCAAAATCACATATTGACTATTGTCTGATATTTTAGTGATCCAAAATTCATTTTATGTGTTAATTTTAGATAATATTTTTAGTAAATAAATCATCGAACATTCGAATGTGTAGAATGTCCCAAAAGTTGGACAGAAAATCGACCCTCTGTCTCTAAAATTGAACGAGTTTGTTCCAATAAATTAATGTTATGAAAAATAAACTTCATTGTATATGAAAAATAATTCATATGGTTTTATTGAGATAAAAATAATTCAAATATTAAAAATAATATAACAAAAATTGTTAAATTATTGGGACTTTTATCTTAATTGATCTTTTTTTGAATAAAATATAATCTTACTTGTTCTTCAGCCGAGGTACAAACAGCGAGTACTCCAATAATCAAAAGACATGCAGCAAAGTAAAGTTTTAACTTCATGACTGATTTTTACGATTCTTCGACACTTCAAAATTCGAATAGGATCTAACTCTCGATAGAAAATTCATCGGGGTATATATACCTCCGACGACCATAACGATTTTCTTCTCACTTTTAAGGTTGACGCACATAAAGGCATTTAAAATCGATTACTTAAGAAATTTGAGAATCCTATATCTATATATTTGTCATTTTTCCGCGTTCCAACGAGAAATTATAGTGATCACCTTTCCCTCTTCTATTAAGGTAAACATATAGAGGATGAAATTTAGAAATATTTAAATTTCATGGGTTTTAAGATTTTTCTTTAAGTAATTTAGCCATGATATCGTCGACATGAGATTTTTTTCAATTTTTTCGTAAACTTTCTTTCGTCATTGCACGTGATCAAAATTTTCTTTACCTTTTATAATATGGAATTTCTTCTTTAGTCAATTTTCAACAATAACTTTTCTTAAAAAATGTATTAAATTATCAAAAACTATATTCTGTACGTGAAGAAAACTGAAATGAAACTTTCTCATTCAAATGTCAGGGCACAACCGCTACAAAACATTTTTTCGGTTCATTAAAAAAAAATTTAATAAGGAAACAGATTTTCGATTGTCGTCCAGTAAATTGATTTTCTTTAATGTAAGTTTAACGACATTTTAATTATTTGGAATGATATGTGTAACGATATTTCAAATAATTGAGGAAATAAATACTAAAAACAGATTTGGGAAAAATGAGGGCAGAGTGAAAATTGGAGTAAATACGAAGAAGAATAAAAATTTGAAAAAGGAGGAAAATTGGAAATACATAAAAGAAAAAATTATAGAAGTTTCAGAGTTGAATGGAATGTTGAAAGGAAATAATCGCGCTGAAATTTATAAATATCTTATCGAATGAAAGAGAGTGGAAGAAGAAACTTGTGTTACCGACTCACACAACGTATCTACGTCCAGTAAAGACGTCCGCGTTTTTATCAATTGGAGAGGGCCTATGCATCGGCGCGCCTGTCAAACTGAGAAAGATTCGTTTCAGTTTGAAAATTGTACGCTGATTGTGGTGAATTAATTTTGTAAAAATTATAAATTATAATTTTTCAAGTTTAGATTGTGATTCGTAAATTTAATGAGCGTGTCTCGGTGATTGTGTTGATCAATTAATTTTATCGTGTGATTTTTATTCATCTTGCTTTTATAATTCTAACCTTAAAAACGGGTTTGTTTTGCTGGTGTTATGGAGAAAATAAAAGCGATAAAAGAAAAATTCGATATGCCTGGCGAAGAAGAATTTTTTCATGAATTTGATACATATTTCCACTGTGCAGAGGATAAATTGAATAAACATGGAGAGCATTTACTAGGTAAATTAATTTTTTTTTCTATGCAATGTTTTATTTAAGGTGATTGATTTGTGACAGTCAAATCCAAAAGTTTCTCCTGTTTTTATAACACTTTTCTGACGTTCACAATAATTTGCGAGATTAAATTTATTAAGAAAAGTTGTTGCAGATTAAAAAATAACATACTCTGAATTCAAGGTTATTCAAGATCAAAAATAATGAAAATACTTGGTGTATAATTAACAAATTTTTTACGATAGATTTTTATAAAAAATTAAACGAAATTTCTTCTATGTTGTATAAAACTCTCTGCAAAATTTTAACAAAATCTATCAATGCTTATTTCACAGACCAACCACCTCAAAAAAAAAGGAACATTATTATAAATCATTCTATAATTGATAATTTCAGCCTTAGAAATAAAGCTTCAAGAGATGAAATCAAAAGTGGAAACAGCCGAAGAGGCTGTATCCTTGGAAAAGCAACTACTCACTTCAAAATTACTAGAGTTAAACACATGTGAAACACAAGTGGTAAAATTCTGATAAACAATGTCATGATTCATGATAATTCTGAAAAGAATATATATCTCATGCAGTATTATTTTACAGGATGAATTCAAGGTTGAAAAAAATCAACTGATACAAGAAATTCAACAAATGAGTATACACAGAAATTCAATGAAAAATTCCAAACCGAGTATAAAAGACCAGCAGGTGTTGACACAGGGATTGTATGTTGAATTTGCTCCACATAATTCTTTCTTCAATAGAATTTTTATACTAACATTGATTTTTGTTTTTCAGAAAAAAATTAAAATACTATAAACAGCTGACAGGTGTGAGATGGGATTTTGAAGCTCCACAGGAAATAGTCAAAGGATGTAAGTCAGAAATTAATAACCCGTAAAAAGTAAAAAGAGCATATATATATATTTATATATATATATTTATATATATTTAAATACCTAACACGTATTTTTTTCTCCAAAACAGATGTATCCAACGGAGTGGATCATATTCACAGTTTTAAGTACAATATCCAGGAGGTGGGCTCCAAACTACAAAATTTGCTTTGGAATGATATTGCCAAGGCGACAAAACAGCAGGGACTTGCTGAAAATGATGAGAATCGATCACCCAATGTTTAATCATTATCTAATTTAATTCATATGATATTTTTGTTATATTAATTTTTGTACTCAGTGTTTTGCTATCATCATATTTTTAATCACGGATAATATGTAATTGGCCATAGAATATGTCGATACTAGACATAATCCTATTATTATTACAGTGCTGAGGATGCAAAAGAGAATGCTGCAAAGAACAGTTGCTCCGATCGTTATCGTAGTAACTGAAAAAAATAGATTTTTAGTCTTCTCATAAACTTTAGTATAAAATATTTTTTTTCTCACCTACGATAATAACGAAACTTGTAAATATAAAGGCTACGTTAAGCAAGATGAAAATAATAAACAGTAAAAGTGGAATCGTCACAATCAAGACAGCTGCCAGAACAATTGGATTTGCGGATAAATATTGAACAACAGTTTCAACAGCCTCGTACACTCTTGCATCCTTCACAAGTTGATTGAAATTTTTCCAAATTCTTCCACCTGCAAATGAAATCGACAATCATTATTCTCGACTCTGGAACGCAGCATTGCGAATTATTATTCATACACCGCATTCGTCATTAATTTATTACTCACATTGTATTCAAATCAAAGGTTTTTCTTTCTCGTAGTACCGATCTTTGGTCACGTCCAGCACGGGTTGCCTCTAAAAAAGTAAACAGACTCGAATGACGTTCGAACGGAATGAGATTTTTCAAAAAAAATCACACGACACGATTTTTCCTACTTGTTCCTTCATTTTGTCCAAAAAGGTGTATTGGCTTATCAACGCGTGTCATTCTCATTCGTCGCACGTGATTTCATTATTTCGTTGCAATAACAACGATTACGGCTCAAAGGTGGATAAAAACAAAACTTGTGCTCGTGTAATAACCAGTTGATGGGGAGAGGGAATGTGGTCTTTGGTTTTCTTTATCAGTAAATGATACGCTATCGGTCATCGGTAGATGATCTTGTTAATGGCATCTGTGTGCGAATTATTAAAACTACGGAATTCGGAAAATTGTAAAGAATTTGGACTAGAAGATATCAGGGAGCCAAGAAACGTGTGGAAGCTCTCGCACGAATACGCGAGTATTAAATTCGTGCGTTGAGATAAAAATGCGGGTTAAAAGCCCGCAAGTATTTTTGTTATATTTGTAATTAGAGTCGACGACTTCTCATCCGTAGGAACTTGTGTGTTTTTTTCTAATCAATTATATTTTCATGATTATTTATGTTAAATTGAAAAAAGAAAAAAAAGAACATGTGTTCATTTCACATGAATTATTTTAGAAACATCATTAATAAAATAAAATAAAACATAAGGCTGGAAATTCAACACACACGCGTGGGTGTAGATCACGTTTTAGCAAACGCGGGAGTGATATTTTTTTGGAGGGGGTTTCTTACCCGTTGCTAGCCACCAATACTGAGGTGCTTCCCTCACCAGTCGATGTGTCGACTTCGGCTGTTGGAAAACCCGCGTTAATTTTGTCTTGTCAGTTTGTCACCGGCGTAGTTCAACTACTGTGGCTTCTTCTCATTTTCTGGCTAACCTTCACATTTCTTTATCCATTTGATCCTTTTCACAATAACCGCGTGATATTTCGGCGTCTAAATCGGGAATGTTATTTTACACTCTGCTCGGTGGCTATGTACTCACTTCTGTCATTCTCTTCAAATATCCGACGCTCGTGCACAAAAAGAAAAAAGTCAAATTCACGTGTCATCACATAAGTCACAGAGGCGGTGGGTTTCCACTCGTTCAAGTGTTATTTACGTATTTTCAATCGTTTCGACGTTCTCGCGATATTCACGTATTTGTTTATGTTTTGCTAAGGTGCTGGTGAGAGCTATGAAAACACCATGCCAGCTTTCAGGAGGTAATGCACACGACGTTCCTCTTTGTCGAGCTAAAAATACTCAATTTACATTTTATTTTAGAGCTGTCGACATTGGAACAGAAATGCTCGAACTGGATTGTCATTTAACCAAAGATGGTGAAGTTGTCGTTTCTCACGATCAAAATCTCCTTAGAAGTACAGGAGTCAACAAAAACATCCACGAAGTCAATTACACAGAATTGCCGTTGCTCAAGCCGAGACTCCCTATTGATTTTGATCCAGGTAATTTGATAAACAGTTTGATGATCTTTGATTGTCGTACGCGTCTAACTTGTTGAATTTGAACTTTCAGAAGTGGAATTTGTTGGCTCTGAGCGAGAAGAGGAAAGAAAATTTGCTCTGCTGAGAGAAGTTTTTGAAGCATTCCCAAAGCTCCCAATAAACATAGACATAAAGGTAAATGATGATCGATTGATTAAAAAAGTGTCTGATCTCATAAAGGAATTCAACAGAGAAGAGTATACAGTATGGGGAAATTTCAGTGATGAAATTACCAGAAAATGTTACAAAGCTGTAAGTTATACAAATTGAGGTATCAAGAATATTGATTAGTTGATTAGTACTTTTCAATCGATTTATTTTTCTATTTCAGAATCCAAATGTAAATCTACTTTTTTCAATGCAACGTGTAACACTACTGATTGTCTTAATGTACACGGGATTATTACCATTTGTACCTCTCAAAGAATCACATCTTGAAATTTTTTTACCTTCAATTTACCTGCGGTAAGTGTCCTTCTCTGTGTTTGACGCTCGCGAGAATAGTCATTGAATTCACACGTAGATCTCGCGTGTGTGAAAAAAAAAACGCTAAAGAATTGTCATGAATTATGTAGAAGAAAAGGCGGCCCGAAACCGACCTTTCTACCTCTGGAAAAATTTGTATGTCGGACGATAAACGTATTGTTGATGAGGCCATGTTTGTTCAATCATTTACGAGCGCGTGGTATTCAAGTAAGCATGCATAATATCCTTATCTCGATTATTATCTTCTTCTTCTATCGCAATTGACATTAATATTTTTGTGCAGGTTTATTTCTGGGTGCTGAATAGAGACGAAGAGTTTGAGAGAGCCTTTGAGCTCGGCGCTACCGGCGTCATGACCGATTATCCGACGAAGCTCAAAGCTTTTCTAAAGAATAAGATGCTAGATTAAACTTTGTACGAGAACTCTTCAGATCCGGGAGTGGAAATCAATGAGGGGATTCGTGTGTGATCATACCAAGTGATAACGAAACAAATCGAAAGAAAAGAAATTTAAGGAACACAAATAATAACGCCTTTATAGCATTTGTTCTCAACGTTTCAGCCATACTGCCGTGATATCAACCATTTTCAACGATCGTTACCGATTTCTCAATTGCACATTAACATTAGGGTAGAAGACAGTTAAGATAAATTTGCACGCTTTAGAATCAGTATTATATTACATAGATCTGCAAGGTGAATTTTAAGTGTTCTTATCAGCAAGTTTCCTCCGATAAAAGCTTACCACCTCGGAGTAATTGACTTTTAAGTGAATTTTCTTATACGTATATGCATGACTGAAAAATATTTTCTAGTCATATAACTCGTAGCTTATCTTGTTTGTAGACGTTTTAGAAAAACAAATGCCAAAGCTTCATTTAGAAGAGTCACTTAAAAATTACATTACAAAAAGTAGCAACTTCAGTTAAAATTTCTTTATTTTAACGTATACACATTAACCACTTTTCAACTATCGATGTACAAATGAAAGCTGTTGGATTTGTTATAAAAATATATTTTATCATAATTCAACAAAGATTGAGCAACACGTTTTTACCAAGCGAAAAGAGAAAGAGTTCTGAAAAATAATTCTTAAACATTGTAATATTTTTCATTGTTGATTACTCTGCTTAAAAAACAAACCAAGAACATTCATATTTTTCTTGTACTTTATTCTAACTAAAGAGAGACCAAAATATATTAACTTACACATTTTTAAAAAGAATTATCGTCTTATCTCTGGAATTACTGTCCAGACTGAGGAATGTCATTGCCTCGTCCTAATCCGCCTTTGTATAAATCCATTATTTAAATACTCTGACAGTACGTACAAAAATAATAGTACATTTTTTTGAAACGTCTCATTAATTAAAGGTAAAACATTATTTACCTTCACGGCAGCTGTGATAAGTTTCATCTTTTGAAATTTTATTTCCATCATTATCAAAGTGAAATGAAACGTACTTGAATACTTGACCATGACAGTAGACACATCGTTCTGCTGATTCATGAGGCAGCTCGAAGTGTCTTTTTATCGTATCATTATTCGCGGAAAAATTTTCCTGACAGGATGGACAATAAACGATCGGTTGTCGAAGTCTTTCGTGAACGGAATCCGTGACGATGGAGCCTTCCTGGCTGTTGCCGTCAAAGTCATTTTTTTCTATTTTTCTAATAGACATTTTTCACCTGAAATTACAAATTACTCTGTCAGCCGTTTTTAATTCTAATTTTTTCAAATGAAATGGAAAAATTAAACATAACCTCTATCGTGTATTTTCCAAAGTCTTTTGGAATTTTTGTGAATTCTTCTACGCGAAGATTTGCAATTTTTTTCTATTCCATGTTCCATGCACTTATTGCATAGACGTGCTTTTTTTTATTAGAATATTTCGGAGTTAAATTTTTTCACAGTCACAAAAAAAATTTTTGAAACCCCGAGGATCCGGAAGAAAAAGAAAAAACGACAAAAGCGGAAATGACCAATGTCCGTGTGACACATATATATAGGATCTCTGTTATAAGTGTGTGTGAAAAAATAAATGGCGTATAGTCTTTTAGACGAGAGTTCACGTCGCTGAAAAGTGCTGAAAAAAAATCTTACTTCAATTGTTCCTCGAGTTCGTAAATAATTGTCGTCAAGATGGGAAAGGGCTTCAATAACTATATGTGCAAGAAATTTTTTCATCCGGCATCGAGGGACAATTTGAAACGAGTACGTAGTGCACTGTCACAGTTTCCGAGCCAAACTTGATCGATTTTTCATCCGATTTTGTAATTTAGTTGAAATTATTTTATTTCGTGCATTAGGTATGGATGGCAGAACAGCAAGCTGAGGCCTACAAAAAGAAGCAAGAAGAACTTCGCGTTCAGTACGAAAAAGAACAGGATCTTCACAATAACAAGTAAGTTTTTAGGTTAACATTGTTTTTTGTCCGGTAACGCAGACTTCTATTTTACCGATAGTAATATAATTTTTTGACAAGCCACCGGAAGTAGGTCCATGAAAAAATTCAAAACAAAATATTTTCCTGCGTGCAAAAATGCTATTTTTAATAATTCAAAACTTTCTCCTGTATGCTAGAATCAATACTGTTCCATCAGTGTGAAGTATTAATAAAATTTTTTCTTTATAATCGCAGAGCATTACTGAGCAAGGAGAGCAAAGATAAGCTGAGTGTAAATTTTATGTATGAGCCCCCGCCTGGTGCCAAAAAAGAAAGAGAAAAAGAAGATAACGAGCCTGAATACAAGTTTGAGTGGCAGAGAAAGTACAACGCCCCTAGAGAAAGTTATTGCAAGGGAGACAGTGAAATTCGGGATCAACCTTTTGGTATACAAGTTAGGAACGTTCGTTGTATCAAATGTCACAAATGGGGTCACATCAATACAGGTAAACATCTAATTTTAGTTCACAAGATAAATCTTCTGTGCATTCAAGAATCAATCAGTAATTAAACTTGAATTATTATTTGTAATAGACAAGGAATGTCCGCTGTACAGTCAAGCCATGAGTGTTGTTATGGCTGGTGGTAATGCAGAAACCCTAGAGGCACCGGACGCTCTGACCCTTGTACAGCAGATGAGAGACGACGGTTTGGCATTGAAAAAGTACGTTTTCTCTTAATTGTTCTCAATGGTTCGTTCAATTGAGATTTATTTATTTTTTAAATCAATTTTTCCTACAGATCAGCATTGAGCGCGCAACAACACTTGCGTGTACCCGAGCACGAACATCTCATGGTTTCCGGGGATGAGGAAGAACAGCCAGAAATAACATTTTTCAAGTCTCTGTCCAAAAAAGAAAAGAAAAAGTTGTTAAAGTGCGTGCAAGTTTTTGATAATGTAACCAATGCTTCTTTTGCACCTGAAAGAATATTAAAGTGTTTTTAAAATTCAATTGCAGAAAGTTGGAAAAATTGGAAAAAAAAGGACGGAGGGAGAAAAAGAAGAAGCGCCGAAAACGTGACTCGTCGAGCAGCAGCGAGAGCAGTGAAGATTCTGACAGTTCGAGTTCAGGAGGAGAGAAACGAAAGAAAAAACAGAACAGACGACGTCGTCGTGAATCTGCTGAAAATAAGTCGGATACGTCCGAAGGAAAGCACGCGCAGAGACGAAGAGAGGAAAGATCAAAAAGGAATACGAATCACGAAGAGAGAAGTCGTGATGACAGAAAGAATCGTGACGAGAAAGAGAATCATCGTGGCAAGACTGAGAATGGGAGGGACTCGAGGAAGCGAAGATCCGAGGATTCGGATGATGAGAGGCATCGAAGACGCGATGGCAAGCGACACAGAAACTCGTAAACTTTCTTCTTTGTCTTTCAATATATTTTATTTATATATAATATACTCTCGTTGATATCTATTTGTAAATAAACGCCAAAATTAATGTTAGAGCAAACGTACGGTTTTTCAGTGACTCTGTAGAAAGGAAAATTTTCGAAAATGTTTGAAATTATTCCAATCGTTACAATTTGTTTTTATTACTCCATCGATGAGCAAATATATGCGTATGTATGTATTTACATTATCAATAATATTAATAAATTACTCGAAGCCTAGAAGTGTTGACGACAAAATATTGAGCATTTTTCGTGCTGGAAATTGAGTGGTTAATGAACATAAAGATAACACGAAGTTCAAGCTTCATTGCTTGATTTCAAAAATCACGAATCTAAAATTTAGAAGCAACAAGATAACAATTCAGTGGGTTTCTTTCAGGATAATTTTAGTTTCTGAGACAACGTTAGAATAATTTTCTATACAAATACGTCCATGGTTATTTCTACTCGGACGCATCGCATCAACAACACGATATTCCACCGTAAAGTTACAATTTTAATAGTATTTTAATTTTTATGATTTTAGATCGTTGAATATATACGTTTATATATACATATGTATGTATACGTACATACATTTATATATATAAAAAAATTTGTGTCTATGTAAAAGGTAATTCTATAACATGCTAAGGTTGTAGTGAACACTTGGGCAGTTTGAAATCAGTATCGTGCCTGATTATTTCATCTGTATGTCGTCGTAACGTCACTTTGGCGTGTTTCGCTTGAGTCCCAGATTTTCGTTCGTTGAGAGAGCTCCAGAGGGACTCTCACATTTATTTTTCAGTTTTTATTTCAATCCACAAGGACGCAATATGCGGGCATGCTTACACACAGCTTTAAAATATTTTCTGTATTCGCGTCTTTTCGAATGCACTAAATGTATAACGCGCAAAATGATAAATCACGAGAGGTAGCTTCGTGAATTGCACGAGGTTCAAGGTCTGAGCGATCCTCGAGTCGCTCACACAATTTTTATGTACACAATGAAGAAAAAAAAACAATGAAACAATGTACAATATTATTAAATTCCTCGTTCTGCTTAACTATTAAATTTATCAGATTTTTTTTCGTTTAAACTTTATCCTCTTGTACCCACTATTGTAACACGTTAATAAACGATTTCGGCTACGGCTTTGAACGTCTAGGGTAGGCCTCGTCTCGTCTCGGAGGCCAACCAATTTTTACTTCAGATCCGCGTTGCTTCATTTGTAATCACCTAACTATCTCCATTTTTATTTTATTTCTCTCAATTTCTTATACCACTTTCGGTCGTATTTTACGTAGCTTTAATCAAGGTGAATTAGTTAACTAAAATAATTACCGCCGAGCTTATCTATATCGTGCACGGCAGTGGTGTGCTCGCTCTTTAAATATATTATATATATATATATCTGTATATATTTATGCACAATTCGAGTTTTTCGTTATCTTTAAAATATCTATTTCATTCTCGATTCGTGCTTGTTGCGAATTCAAATTGTGGTTAGTTCAGAGGAACAATCCGGCAAAAGGAACGTGTAGAGTACAATTTTTTGCCGTGCTTTCGTCTTAGGAGCGTGATTATACAGACAAGAGAGGAGGGGTCCAAGAAGAAGGGACATTTGTGTGTTTGTGTTCATGCAAGCTCGGCGGCTTCCTCAAAGCGTTCATTATATTTAACTGACAAACTATAAGTGTCCAGTCAGTCCAACGTCCATCATTTCCGTGTCTTCCATACTATTGTGGCCCAACTGCTGGATCCTGTCAAACGATGTATATATTTTTTTAGTTTCTTTCATTATTACGAAATTATATCTAAATATCAAGCAAAAAATAAAATAAAAATTAAGAGGTCATTGAGACACAAAGTATTGAAAATTTTGCTTAGATATTTGGATGCAAATATTATTTATGATTTTAGAAAAGTGATTTTTACCTTTGTGATTGCTGTACTTGGGGAAAATGCGGTGTTTGGTGGCGACTCGTTATATCGATATTTCTCGGTGAAAAACCGTGACGACTCGAGCTGTGACTGCTGCTCAAAAGTCCTCGACGAGGACTCCTCGAGTTGACGACTTTTGGTTGACTGTAGAGACCCTCCAGGACGCTAGGTGCAACGTACGTGAAGCCCTTTGGAACGCGTATGAATTTTCATTTAATTTTTCTTGATTGAGGCAATTACGATAAAATAAAGAGTTTCGAAAGTTTTACCTGAAATATCATATTGGCTGATTCGCTCAAAGTACTCTCGACCGGCGAATCCACTGGCACTGTAGTTGTGAAGTACTCATCAAATTGAGAAGTATCATCGGCACTTTTCTAATTAAAAAGAGCCGATCTTAAATTTTTCTCATAAAAATATTGAGCTGTTGGAAAGTGTACACTTGATTTTAACTTACGAGAGAAGGTTTGAAGGGAGGTTCCAATTTTCTTGAAATTACATCCTGCCAACGTATGTGCTTGAAGAAATTGTGATTCATTATCTGTTCCGCATCTTCAGGACCAGAACCCAATCGTTGTGCCACTTGTCTCTGCAGGTACAATGTTTACAGCATTATAATTAAATTAAAAAATGAATTTACTCGACCGAATAGACGTACCTTCAAGAGCTTTCTTATGAGATCTCTCGCGTCTGGCGTCACATATTGCGGAAGTGCTAATTTTCCTTTCAGAATTTCCTGAATTGTCTTCTTTCTGTCGTCCGCGGTAAAAGGTGGCTAAACGAAGTGAAAAATTTTTAATTTCGTCTTTTTTTTAAATCGCTCATATCAATTCGGTTTTTAAACTCACCATGCCAGTGAGCATGTCATACATCAATGCTCCAAGACTCCACCAATCGACCGCTTTACCGTGACCGCTTCTCGTCAATATTTCCGGTGCCCTGATAAGTTAAAAAATTGATCGCAATTCAGCTCTCGATTAAACGCAGATGTTTTTGATGCTGTATCAAAAAGCTTACATGTATTCGATGGTACCACAAAATGTGTGCGTTACAGTTCCATCCTGTATGTGCTCCTTGCAAAGACCAAAGTCTGTTAATTTGACATGACCCTCTCTATCTAAGAGTACATTTTCAGGCTTCAAGTCCCGATATATAATTCCTTGTTTGTGCAGATGTTGGAGAGCAAGAATTATTTCAGACAGGTAAAAACTGAAAATGGTACAGGTCTCAGGTTTTTTTTCCATTGCTTGATGACAAAGGGTAACTAAGTATATATTTACCAAGCTGTATCTTCCAGAAATATACCCTCTCTGTCTAAATATGTAAAAAGTTCTCCACCACATAAGTATTCCAAAATTAAATACAATTTTCCACCAGTTTGAAACGCATATATTAGATTTACAATGAAGGGATGTTTGACAGCCTCTAAAATATTTCTCTCTGCTTTGGTATGAGCTGTGTCTTTTTGATTACTGATTATCGACGCCTTACACAGTACCTACAAAAACAAAAAAGTATATTTGTTGAAAAAACTTTGGAGCAGCAAAGAATAGAGTGAAAAACAAGGTACAACCAACCTTCATAGCAAAAATGCTACCCTTGTCCTTTCCCGACACTTTTCGAACTTGAAATACTTTTCCATATCCGCCTTCGCCTAGAATCTTGCACAATTCAAAATCTTGTGGTCCAACTTTTTCTTGTCCAGGATTGACATTTTGCTCCGATAACTGCACTCTTTCAACATTCTCTGACCTGTGCAAAAAAAATGTAAACACGGTATACATTAAAAAAAAATAAAATTTTCAAAGAAATAAACATAATCATAATTTGCCTACAAAAAAACGTGGTTAAGGTATACTCACTCGACCAAAGTATTGACATTAGGAGCTGTGTCAAATTCGCCCTATAAAAAAAATAATTATTATGCATGATTTTATTTTATAACCTTGACACGAGAGTGCAGATGTGCAACTTTGCGGACGTAAAGAAAACAAAAACAAGATAGCTATGAGGCAAGAGAAAAAATCGTCAAAAAAAAAACTGTTGAATTGGTAAAGATTTTCCAACAGTAATAAATAACGACCTCGGCTGTTTCGATAATGTCGTCGTCCGATTCCTCTTGATCGTCGACATTGTCGCCGTCGTGGAGTTCAATGTCGAATATTCCAGCCATTGTCACGATGCTATTGAAAATTGTAATCACATTTAACCCGAAATTTTTCTTAGGCGACGAGATGACACGGACTTGGAGAGTTTTTATCAGAACGATCTCTAGATTTTCAGTTACGAAATTTTAACGATATTTCACAATTATTGGAAAATCGGGTCAAATTAATCCAAGTTTTTCAGTTGTCTTGATTCTTTGCTCCTCGCCGATGCTGTTTTGAGACTCTCGCTCGTATAGACACTCGATACTGCGTGAAGAGATTGCACGACTATCGACTATCGCACACCTGTCTTAACAGCGCGATGAGATCGTCGTTATACTACTGACGAAGAGTTTTGTACTTCTGCTGTGCTGCCTCTTCTTTTTCCTTCTCTTTTTTAATATTACCGTAACGAGAGTGGTAATATTGTCGGTGCGTATCGTTATGCTGTGTTCAATTATGAAAATATTTGCCTTTTCGGATAACAATGCAATTCACTAGAATATATGACAAGGTTAAATCGTATTTAAGTAATTTATTTCCTTAAAAAGTCATTCATTTATTTTCATAAACTATCGTTCATTGTTTCTGCCAATTAATTTTGATTGCTCCGTTCATGAAATAAAAATTATTCCATTTTACTATATGCACGATCCCTCAGAACGTTCAGAACTGCAACTGCGATGTCTATACTTTTGATTCACGTAGTTTGCAGTTCCGGTATTACAATTTGAATATATGGAATTATTCAGACTCATTTTAAATTCATCGCGTGTTTGTTTTGCTATTTTTGTCAGAATAATGGATTTTTTTTTTCATTTTGAGAATTCAAAAGAATCTTCATGAATAGTTTTTGAAAATTTACGGAGTATTGAAAAGTTGCCGGATGTAAATAAGTATTGATGATTTGTTTGCTTCCGCTAAAAGTACAGAGGCGGGAAATAAAGTGATTTTTGGAATAAGGAGCCAGTTGAAAGTGTAGTTGAAACAATAATTTATAGCATAAATGTTTTTTGGGTAAGGCTTTTATTCGAAGATTATCGTCGTTACATCGCGATATGGATAATTTTATTTAAAATAGTTCTGTACTCTACTTACATCGCAAGGTATATTTTTTGTCCAAATAAATATGGTTACTCGGTATTCGTTAATCATTAATAATGATAACATCGTTTAATTCTTTTCCATCAAGTCATCAGAATGTTGCTCATTTTGCATTATCGTAAATTTAAACAAAAGTAGATACGTTTAATTGCTGAGGATTCGATGGTTGGTAACTATAGAATGAACTAGACTGAAAATAACATAATTTGATTTGTCGTATAAAAATCATGGGTAGTGAAAGAGAGAAAATGAAGAAAATTGACTATTGAAACACAAAATGATATTTTGATGTAAAAAGGATTCTTCCGTCACTACGATTGATAAAATTACAATTAAAAATTTGCACGTTACATTTTATCAATCGTCCGAGCATCTGATCAACAAAATTAAAAATTCCAGTGAAACAAATCACTTTCAGATTACTGAAAGGAAATAAATTCGGCTATATCGTTTCACCTGTAAAAATGATTATTTGTCTATATAATGACTTTTCCTTGGCCACGTGTGAGCTTGATCAAAGTCTTTTTGACGGCGCATCGAGCATCGACGAGTCAGAATCATGTAAAAAAGAAACAAATCTATTTTCTATATGGAAGCATAAGTCACGTATTATTTTCTTTCGTAACTACTCGTTTAAACGAAAATCCATCCTTATACAATGTCAAATGGAACAAAAAAAGGTTTGATGTGTCGAGACCCCTAATTTTCTTTTCTCTGTCTCATTTTCTTTTTCTAATCAATGTTGTCGATATATCGTAAAAATTGCAGTAATTAAAACTTTTTTCTTCCTCCTTTTCATCGTGAGAGATTTAACAAAATTTTCCTGATCAACGTTATTGGCAGTGAATGTTTCTCATTTCAGTTATCAGAACTGTCGGAATTGAATCTTTTTTTTTTTTACGAATTTTCCATTTTCTTTGATACTCGTCTCTTTTACACACAGCCTCGCACTTACACATGTACACTCACGCGTTACGCATACAATTAAATGAACACACATAGGCATAAAACTCTGAAGAATTTAGATGGCCTTATTGCTGATTTTTTCCTTCCTTCACTTCCGTTCCTTTTTGTTCCTCTTTACTTTTTTTATCGTGTTACATTCGGTACATATCACTTCGTGACGAAGCATCATTTTTCTTTATCCTTTTTTTTAGAAAACAGTTTTTCGTAAATGCTGCAAATAGTAAGAAGTTTTTATCAATTTATGTAGAAGACATTGAGAAATAAAATGCCAAATAGAAAAGTCAGGATCTCTTTCTCTTGTACAACAAATTTTCCAACTCGTATTACGTCTGCATCTTTCTGCTCCTTTTTAAATCGTTTTACTTTTAGATCTCGGTCTCGTCAGATTCGCGCGATCGACAAAACTAATGCGTCGAATCCTAAATCTTGTCTAGCTCAATCATAACTAACTATAATGATTCTTTTACCTACACCGTCTATAATTACATGATGACACTACATTTCGTATAGCTCGACGTATTTTCAATGTGTTTTTTTAATGTACTTGCAATTTCAATTTTTAGTAATTTTTGTTTGTTTGTTAATATATTTTTTTCTTCTCGCTATAGCTCAAATTTATAGATCCAAATACTTCATGTCGTTAACGAGTGAGAAAGGGGGGAAGCGTGACGAATCGATGTCATCGACGTTAATATGGCAAGCTCTTTTAAAGACTTAAAAACATCTTCGGATGAATTACGAGGTGACGAGATAGAGACACGCACACGCATACACACGAGCAACACATTCTTTTTTTCTCTCTCTTTTCTTTCTCCGGTTGCCCATTTGTCGAACACTGTTAATCGCCGAATAATCATCTCGTTAGGCACTGTATTCGGCTTTCCACGACTCGCTTTCCATATTTTCCAATCCAGCTGATTAAACATTTCGTGGTGTTCGGGTTGGCGGATCGATTGAACGTGAATTTTCAAAGCCGGGACTATTCCTCGACAAAGTTCTTTTTCTCCTTAATAAATTTATCTCTGGATATTATTACCGGCTAATCGTCTCAGTTTACATTATTCCCGTGGTTTCTCCATCAGAGTCGGGGAAAAAAAATTTCGATCACTCGCACCACAGTGTATATCTTTGTTTTTCTTTCATTCAATAAGTGAATCTTACGAATTAAGTCAAATATTAATTATTGTATAGTTATACAGTTAAGCACACGTCTCGACCACGGAGGAATAAAGATTATAGTTCCTGGTTTTCTTAATTCTCGTATTCGAAAGATAGTTGAATAGTCGGGCCCGGTTAACGGGCGCGAAAAGATTTACACGAAAATCATTTTTGAACACTTGGGCAGTTTTGGATTTCAACGGAGTGCTTTTTATCACTCGTCGTTTATCGCGGATATTTGGCTATCTTTTCTTTCATTTTTACCTCCAAAAACTATCTATTTAGTCTTTTATCGGATCTTTCTTTTTTCTTTCAACCTCATCGGAACGAAAGAAGAGACGAGCTATCGACTTTTTGTTACTGATCTCTGATGTGTCTCAAGTTGTCTATTTTTCTTTTTGGTTTTTCGGTAATTTGAGAATACATGCTGTTAATATATATACATATCATACAAAAAGCTACGAACAGTGGTACAAGCCCGCAAAGGGACTGAGCAAAACCGACAGTTGCTCTCAGTCCACTGGGGAATGTGTGACAAATAAAAATGTTCCCTCTGTTTCTTTTTTCAATTACCAAAAAATTGCCCAATGATTCGCGTGTCACTTTTAATTAATTATAGACGTTAATTAGCCGTGATAGTTATAGTTATACGTAAAGTAGTAGTGTATCAGCAATTACCTAAGACACTTGATAAAATAACACAAAGTGAAAAAAAACATTAGTTTTTTCTCCTTGCTTCTTCCATTGAGCAGTCTCGCAGGTGATGCTTCCTTGGCAGATGTTTTCTCGTTAGGCCCTTTCTGCTTCTAGTTATTTTCTCTTTTCTTTTTTTTTTTGTTTCTCTGCCAAGTTGCAACCATCGCTGCGAAAATGCCGTAATTTACGATTCACCAAACGAATACCATATCGATGCTTCAGTTAGTGGATCGTTAATTTAAAAAAAAAGAAAAAGAAAATTAGCTAAACGTAACTGTCCAGGCGATACTTTAGAAGATTTGTGCCTATATAATTGCCCGATGATTGGAAAAAAAAATTGGATTCCCATCCGCGACAGTTACGTCCGGAAATGCAACTCATTAAGCCGTTTGCAGGCTCAGAGAGCAAAACGTTTCTTTTTTTTCTATTTAGATTAGTTCTATCATCTCCGCGTCTTCTATCCCATTGTGGCTCACACCGTTGTGCCTGTAAAAGAGTTGGACACAAAAAAAGAAACGCACACACGTGTGCTCCGTTAATTTTCCATTTTATTTTTTCCATGTTACGTAACATCGTACTGTTCCGTTTACCTTTGATGATGGTGATGGTGGTGGTGATTGTGATTGTGATAACGATGGCCACGTGGTGAAAAACTTCTTACGTGAGTCCTGCGTGGACTTCGAGCCATCGGAGCTTGAGGTGGACCACACATGTCTTCAAGGATACTCGGTGCAACGTATGTAAATCCCTATTTTTTTAAATATAGAATATTATTAAATTTTGTAAATCTGCAGTTTTATACAGACATCTCCTTCCAGTATAATGAGTATGACATCACAAACCTGGAATATAAGATTCGCCGATTCACTGAGAGTATACTCAGGTGGTGAATCAACGGGAGCGGAGGTAGTGAATTTTTTATCGAATTGGGAAACATCGTCCTCGCTCGTCAAAGTAGGTTTGAACGGCGGTTCTAATTTTCGTGATATCACATCCTGCCAGTTGATGTGCTTGAAGAACATGTGATTCTTTATTTGTTCAGCGTCCGATGGTGCGGATCCCAATCTTTGGGCTACTTGTCTCTGTTGAGAGGAGAGTCATATTTATATTTATTGAAATCTGAACGCTCCTAAGATTGAGCATTTTTCCATCATGAAGAACAAACCTTGAGCAACTTGCGAATCAAATCACGAGCATCGGGTGTCAAGTATGGTGGAAGATTAAGTTTGCACATAAGAATTTTCTCAATGGTTCGCTTTCGATTGTTGGAGGTAAACGGTGGCTGTGAAGTATTCAATATACAAATGTCATCATTTTTCGAAAAAGTGATCATTTCGGCGCTAGATTAAATCTTATTCTCAACTCACCGAGCCAGTAAGCATATCGTACATTAGTGTTCCCAGAGACCACCAATCAACGGCTTTTCCATGGCCACTTCTCGTCAAAATTTCGGGAGCCCTAAAAATCATATAAAAAAATGCACATTACGATTTTCGCTACTGCAAAAACATTCGATAGCTCTTACATGTACTCAATTGTTCCACAAAATGTATGAGTTACGGATCCTTCTTGAATATGCTCTTTGCACAGTCCAAAATCTGTGAGCTTAATATGCCCCTCAGCATCCAGGAGGATGTTTTCTGGTTTCAGGTCTCTGTATATTATCCCCTGATGATGCAGATGCTGGAGAGCTAATATTATCTCCGACAAGTAGAAGCTTCAATAAAAAATATATATACAGTTGATGATTCTTGAATATGAAAATGAATTGGGAATAGTTATAATTTCCAGTACCAGGCAGTTTCTTCCAGGAAGATTCCTTCATCATTGAGATGACGGAAAAGTTCACCTCCACACATGTACTCCAAAATAAGGTATAACTTTCCACCAGTTTGGAAAGCATACATGAGATCAACAATAAAGGGATGCTGCAAAAATGTAAATTTGCTTTAATAACATTTTTATTGAAGAATTTGATTTCTCATGGGCATGCTCTCATGGGTGCATTTTTGCTTTACCTTGACTGCTTCCAAGATATTTCTCTCTGCTTTGGTATGTGCTGTATCTTTTTGATTTCTGATTATAGATGCTTTTCTCAGTACCTGTATAAGATAATGTATCAATTACGCACAAAAGTTATTTATTAATTCTTTACTGACAAAATATAAGTGTGTTTCTTACTTTCATGGCAAATATGGTACCAGCATCATTGCCAGTAATTTTGCGCACTTGAAAAACCTTCCCGTATCCACCTTTGCCAATGACCTTGCACAATTCAAAATCCTGCGGACCAGCTCTCTCTCTCCCACGATTGACATTTTGTTCTGAAATAGGGACAGCCTCCACGCCATCGGCTCTTTAAAAAACAAAAAAAATAAATAAAAATCATTAAAATAACAGGCTATTTGTCAAAATATAAGATAGCAATCTCTATGTAAATAAAACAGATGTTGAACAAAGGAGCCATTTTAGTATTTTCCTTTGTTTACATTCGCATATTTTCGTCACGTGCAACACGATATTATGGGAAATGCCAATTACCACGTGATAAAGCTGACAAATAATTCGAAGAGAGTACTTACTCGATTATTTCATTGACGTTTGGATTCGTGTTGTACTCGATCTGAAACGAGGAAAATTTTTGTTATTCGTGCGATTGTTGATCGTTGCGACACACCGAGTATGCGTAATGGTAGCCAAAATTTGATGAAAACAGTCAACAATAGAGAACGCAAGGTTGTGCCGGAAAAAAGTTCCTTACCTCGCCAATCTCGATGACATCGTCATCGGAATCCTCTCTGTTGACGGTGTCCACGTCGTGCAGCTCGATGTCGAAGAGTGCTGCCATTTCTGAGCTACTAGCGCTTCCTCCGTCACATATGAGATCACTTCCAAATTGTTCCAATGCCCCACGTTCCTCGATATTTCGCGATATCAAATTATTTGTTTTTTTTTCCTTACTTGTGAAAAATCGTAAAGTGTCCGACAGTTTCAACAAACACTATTATGATAATATTGTCGTTTTCGGACTCGAGTATAAAAACGCCTCGTTCACTCACTCCAGCAGGAATTGCTACGCCAATCGTGAACCTCAGTTACCACTACACTCTATATTACTTCGTGTATACTTTCTATGCATATACATGTGCTACGGAATATTATCTGACTGAGGAAAATGTGAAGATTCTTCGTCTCTTTCTCTCTTTCAAAGAAAACTCGCTCCGACGTTTATGGGTTTCTGCACATTGCAAAATTCTTTCCACGCTCCGCCGAGAGGAAGATTTCATCTTTGATAACGTCCAAGAGATGGCATCACTAAGATTCTGCACTACCGGCTGAGCTGATGGCAGCGTCCTCTGTTGAAAATTCTTAAAAGCACGGTTTTTTACTTATTCCGCCATCTTACAGAAATTAAAAAAATGTTTTCATATACTGCGAGCTTCCCCATCCCTGCACGTAAATGTCAGTGGCGTATGGGCGAAACTAACATAAAATAGTGCTCTCGTACCTAATCAAACTACTTTAGCCACACCAAGGACATATGTAATTACTTTTATATAAATTTATATCCCTTATTTCGTATATTAGTGATTCAGACGAAATTTATCAGGCTTGTTCGACAGAAAAATTGCTTGCACGAATTATCTCACGTAGACTAGTTGAAACATTAAAACCCCATAACCTACGATTCCAATCTCTTCGTTTCGTCATTGCTGTTTGTAAATACAAGAAACTGAATTATCGTTGTACCTGCAGTGATAAAAAATATCTCGAAATTTTTCTAACTTGTTGCTCAGTAACGTTAAACTATCACTTCTAAAATTGCATCACGAATATTGATTTGACGCTTATAGGTTTTCGATATTCTCAAACTCGATAACAATCACTGTCAATAAAGCCTGGGCAATACGAGTGTCGAAACAATGAAATGACGTGCACGATTTTTTCATGTAATTTATTTTGTTCGTAAATTATTGGAATTATTGTTCTTATGGAGTAACAAGTCTAAACAATTTTCGTGAATCAAATTACATGGGAAAATGACAATCTGAATTTAAAAAAAAATTAGTTTAGGTATTTTCATCAACAAGGATGTAATTAAAAAAAATTATTTTCAGAAAATAAATACAAAATGTTAAATATTTATCTTTTTATTTTTCTAGCTATAACATCTTTTGGTGAAAATGTAACGGAGAGTTGCGATGAGTGTTACGGAACCACCAGAGCACTCCTTTCTAAAGGTGCTATTTGACTTCCAGTACAAGACAGCAGAGGGGCGTGAAATAATTATAAACAAGAATGAGCATTTGTATTTGTTGCAAAAGACAAATGCCGATTGGTGGCAAGTGGTACGAAACTTGGAACAGAGATCCTTCTACGTTCCTGCATCCTACGTACGAGAAATATCAAAAGCTCCTGGCTTGTCAACCAGGAAAAACTCGGAGGAGGATAAAGAAACAATTTTTGACCTCCCGCAAGATCCAAGCTACAAAAGTATGCCTAAAGAGTCATCAAATGCAATGCGGAATGTGAAAAAGTGGCTAGCCGGTGCAGTCGATAGCAAATCGGAGTCACAGAAGAATTCCTATGACTCTGAGAGTTTCCAGAAGTCTGATGCCATGGAGAATTCTTCCAAAAGTCGACTCAAAGTCGGCCTCGTCGATACGAAGACAAAATCGTTGGAGAGAGATCGACGATCGGATCATTTCAGTGACAAAGAAGAAGGTAAACTAAGGATTATTTTTTCTGTGTAAGATGAGTTTCATATTTTTGCGAAATTCGCTCCAATTCCTTGGATACATTTCAGGTGCAGTAAATGGAAGTCCCCGATCAAGAAACAGCGCGGAATATCAAGATAATTCTGTGAGAGCATCCAACAGATTTAGCACAAGTCCAAAGAGTTCGGGAATGCAGCTTCGAATCGACGCTTCCTTGCAAGATCCATTTCGTCGCGAGCTCGAGAGCAGTTTGGACCGTCGTAATCAGGGTTTGAAAATCGGTGGGAGAATGAGAACGAGATCAATGAATTCCGAAGGGAGTCACAGTGATGGTGCCGAGAATCGGGAAACAATTGAGAAATTGGAGATAAATGACTCGAGAAGTGAGCAAGAGTCGTCCTTTGACAAAAGCAGCAAATCTCTTGACCCGGAAACATGCAAATTTTCGAATCGTCCCGAAAGAAGCACGAGCCCCAAACCGGTCTACGGTCGACAAATGACAATTGCAGCTGGAAACGTTTATCAGGACAAAAAATCGGTCGAAGGACTTTCGAGCGATCAAAAAATACTCAATGACAAGAGACGCACTTGGGCGGTCGAAGAACTCATGTCGGAATTGACACAAATGTGCAAGGAACGCGGGGCGAGCAAGAAACCAGCCTTTCAGTTGAAAAGCACCGAGGTAAAAACGACTTTCGATCCGGTTGAAAAGCTGACCCGTGAAATTCACGAAATGAATCGTCTAAAGAGTGAAGCGAGTACAGAAAACGTCGAGGTTCCTTCCAGCTCTTTAGCTAAAAACGTTTCGTCCAGCATAAATGTTTGTAAAATATCAATTAATTCGACGAGTAATGTGGAATTAGACAACAAAACTGCAATGAAGAAGGAATTATCAGAAAATTCGCACAAAATGATGGAAGAATTGACGAAGGACTTTCGAAAAAGTGGAAATTATTGTCAACCGGAAGTCGTATTGTCCTCGTCTCCAAGGGCATTGAAATCGCCAAAATCTCCGAAATCACCAAAGATCCTCGACGAATACAACGAAGCAAATATATTGAACGATTGCTACGCAGAGGGGGAATCTCTGCATCAATCTTTATCACCAGATAAGAATTATCAGAGGCGAGCGAGCCCGACGCGTGAGTCTAATAAGGAGCCGTGTTACTCGAACGTCAAAATGAACGCGGAGAAGGTGAAGGCAAGACCGAAATTGAGGATTAAAACAGAACCGGGCGCGGAACTTAAACTCACGCCGTCTTTGGAAAAACTTGCGAGCGAGATTCAATTTTTACCAGCCAAGAGGAGCGATAACAGTCCACTTCCCAATACTAGCGTAGACAAAGCTTGCGATGAAACTTCACACTCGGATGACTCCCTGGATCGTCGAACTAGAGAATCAAAATCATTTTTTTCCTTCGATTCTCGAGAATCAAAGTCAACTTTTCCTCACGAAACTCGAGAATCGCCTAGTCGGGCAAAACTCGAGTACAAGGGAAGTTTCAAAACGAGTCGGGAGAATCGCGAAAGATCCAGCGACAAAAAAAAATCGGGTCTGAAGAAGAGCTCGACCCTGAATTGTGCAACGATCCCGGACTGTTATCGACGCTTTCGGAAAAACGATTTTGTCGATCGTTTCGAAACCGTTCACGAGAATTCGACGTTCTACAAAAGACGAAGTCGGAGCCTGAGCGATTTGGAATCCTTGGAAGTGAAATTTTTGATCAGTGATCGGAGGCCTGGCGAGATCGAAGAGCGAAAGCGCGCTCCGAAGAGCAAACCCGTTCCTCTGCCGAGAACGAAAATTCCAACTCCCAAGATCCGGGAAAGTCTTTCCAGCGTCGAAGTTTCGGGCTCGTCACAGAAATTCGAAAAATCGTCCTCGAACCTCGACAAAAGTTATTCGGAGAAAAACAGTTCGGAGAAGAATTTCGGAAACTTGGAATCACGTCGGAATCTCGAATCCAGCACCGCAGTGGGATTTAAAAGTTTGCTCTGCGCTTCCGACAGTGGCTCGGATAATTGTTTGCAATCGAAGGAATTACTCTCGAGCTCGGCCGACAATCTGAACGACCGAAGCTCCTTCAGATCCGCGAGAAAATCAAGCTCGAGTGTCAATTTCAACGACAGATCGCGAACGACGAGGGAGAGTCTCTCCGACGATCAAATTCTCAGTTCCAACGCCAGTTCCGAAGCTTTGCATTCCGAGTCCGAACTTACAGCGACTTACGACGTTTCCTCCCAACCGAGTCCGGTCAGGCCCGGCCAGGATTCCTTCGAGTGTGCCATCGAATTGCCACCGGGTTGGAAACAGAAATACGACAGTAATCTCGGACAAGTCTATTTTCTCAACGAGCAAGGTGATAAGGTCGGTACTCATCTTTTATTCTCTCTTTATCAATCATTCCGTTCTATTATTTTCTCTTTGGAAAATAAAAAATTTCACCGCGAATGATTTACGAGACGATTGTTCGCAACGAATCTTTTTTTTTTTTAATTAAGTTATTTTTCGAAAACACGATCATGGAAGAAAAGTAAAAACAGTGAAATTAAGAGGGATCGCACATGCGGGAAAAAAAACGAATTAATTTAAATTACTCGAATTGAAGCATTTTATGTAGACGAAAAAAAAAATGCTTGAACGCATCGGTTTATTTTTCCGAGATGTAATTAGTGAGTTGGACTGATGACATCATGTGTCAATTGGATAAAACGACGAAGAGCACATGTGGCCCGGGGTGAGAGCTTCACTGGCTCGTGGAATCGTGCTCGACCCGACTTAATTGACTCGCTCGTTCTAGGAGGTGGCTCGACACATGGATTAGTACGGGAGATACAATAATCATCGCCCGTGAAAAAATAACTTTTTCAATGAAAATAAGGAGCATCCAAGCCCTCTTCAGATATTTCGAAGATCTGGGCACCATCGAAGGGAAAACTACGAAAGGTATCGCGAAAAAAAACTTTCCTGGAAGATTAAGCAGAAAAAATGGACATATCGGAAACTCGATGCAGATTTATCGCTGAAAAGGGTCGTACGGAGTGACTGATGTGCACACAGGAGGAGATTCGCGAATGAGAGAAGTCACTGTCTAAACCGTATTTTCGTGTCGTTGGACATGTGTGCACGACCGGAGGGCTATCTTCAAGAGAGAGAGAGAGAGAGCATACATTCTCGTTGAGCGTCTCGATGCTTTTTTTTTCAGATTGATAGGAGCAGCCAGCATAAATTCTTGTACGTGCCTCTGTATATTTTTCTACACATCGAAGGGACGCACGTTAACGGATAGAAAGACGCGTTTGTGACCGATGGTTAAAATGCTCGGGCGTCTCGTGAATCACATGTGTGGCTGCCTCGTGAGTGGAAGCATTCAGTACGACGTCGTACGGAATGACTGGCTGTAGTAGCGCTCGCCAAAGAAGCAACGAAAGAGAGCCGGGAGACGGAAAAAAATGGAACGATCTCTGCGCCCCGAGTCAACGGCCTAATCCGTCACAACGAATATCTCAAGGCTCCCATTCATTGCACAATCGAGCACGAATGCGCGCGGTACTCGAGTTATAAAATCTTCAACTCCCGGCGAATGACTCGCGTTTGTGTACTAAATTTGTTTTTCGGTACAGTGGTGATTCGAGTACGCGCTTTCTTCCGCCCTTTCACCCTTTTAACGAAAATTTTCGTGTTTGGAAATCAAAAGGAAACATTTATTTCGTCGGCACGTGTCCCGAATTATATTTTTATCCCCCGACCCACAGTGCGTTGGTGATAACGAGATTGAGAGAGAACAATAAACGCCATTTTTTAAGACGACAGGATGCGGTTCACCAGTTTCTGAGATCCGAGCTGGATAAAAAAAAATACGTCATTCGGAGAGTCGACGACGAAAAATAAAGCTCTGGTTGGCTCCAAGGCCAACTTGGAGTTGAGATTTGAAGAATGGAAGAGGACGAGTGTTGTCTTATGGAAGAAAAGAGTCTTCTCGGATATTTTCACGCTAGTAAAAGTCTCGAGAGCTCCGAAATTTACGATGGTGGATCTACAGAATTTGATAAGGAAGAGAAGGAAGATGAGAGCTGGTTACCCGACGAAGTCAGAAAGAAGATGAGCTTTGAAAATTCGATGAAAAGACAGTGCTATCCTCTCTTGGATTGGCTCAGAGAAATTCGATCCAGCTGCGATCTTTATGAAGTTGGCTTACCCGCTCGTAAAGTTTTTACGAACGACGACGACGACGACGACGAGGAGTCAATCGGTCGGTCCTTAAGGTACTTCCAACAGGCACCTTTGACGTGTCTGCCTAATAAATACTCCATTATGGGAACCTGTTAAATTAAAATAACTTTTTATTAAAACTGATTTGTAAATATTACATTGTGAAATGTCGAATTTAATTTCTAGTCTTTTGTTTCGTGCTGGAAGTACCTTGAGCGACCAAGAATCGGGAAATACGTCCAGAGATATCCAAGTTTTTTTCAGCACTGACGAAGAAACTCAAGAAACGCTGATCAATGAGAAAATTAAACTCGGTTTGGAAACAAGATCCTTCGATGACGTCACACCGAGTGAAAACGCGAATACAGGAAATGACGAGTTGACGCAACTTTTCAATTTCTTTGAATTTGATAAAAGTTGTGGAGATGAAAAAAGTGAGTCTTGCGACTCCCAGAAAGATAGCATGAATTCTTCAGTCATGAAACATTCGTCGAGCATTCGTTGCTGTATGTCCGATTTGAAAGAATTTTTATCGAAAAAAGCTATTGAAAAGAATGTTCGTCCGTTTAAAAAATATTTCTATCCATTGGACGACGTAATATTTTGCTTTGACGATATTTTCACCTTGGAGTACTTGGATCGTTGTTTTTACGAGTATTCCAATATTAAAAGCTCCATAATTATCAAGGAGGATGAAAAATCGAAAAAATCGGATTCTTTGGAGGATCGACTCAGTGAAATTCATGGGACATCTATTTTGACCGATTCTTCACAATGTACTATAGGTCGTAAAAATTCTTTTTCTTTCGAGGATGAGGATGACGATCTTTCTACGGATGACATTGAACCAATTTTCCGATGGATCGAGCAAGTAGAAAAATCAAGTTCGTTCAATGAGATCGACGACTCAATTTGGCTAGAAGAAGTAAATTCCAAGTCGTTCGAAGACAGGACAGAAAATAAAATGCACTTTAATTCGACGATACTGGAGAATGAGAAAGAGAGCAATATTTCTTTCGACTCGACTACACTCGAAAGAAATCTCGATACCGATTCTATTAAAAAATTCAACAATTTTAATACCCTGGAAGTGAATACGCAAGCCATCAATAAAGAATCCATGGAAACATTCAACATTTTCAACGTGAACGACGAAGCTGAAATATATGAAAATTTATGTGTCTCGTCGGAAAACGAGACGAACCCGCATGAGGGTTACCATTCAAATTCGTCTGTAGATTTAAACGAAGTGTTTGAGAAAATTGAAAATGACGAAATTTTAAGCTTCGAAAGGCATCGCGATGATTCTGTGTCCAGTGATGTTGTTGCGTGGAAGAAAATTTTGTTCCATGAATATTTGGCTGAGGAAGAGTCATTTGATAAGGTGAAAAATTGCTTATGGAATGTGGTGTTATACTTTAGAAACAAAAAATATTTCCAAGTTTCATCAATTTCGGTCGACGACCAATGTTTTTCATTTTTATTTAATTACTAGCAGGCTTCGCGCCCTCGTGGTAATAGAAAAACTGATCCAAAATCCAGTTTTTTGGTTTATTCAATATGAATTCTTCAATTTCGCCCTAAATAATTAACATTTTCTTTATCTACAGGAAATTTCCGATCGAATAGGCTCTTAAAATCGAATTTAAAAAATTTCAAAAAATTTGGTCAGTCACACTGGGTCTTGGGAACCCATGAAAATTTCAATCCGCGATATCTTTTCTTTCTCTTGACCAAATCAACTTTATTAAGGGTGATTCTTAAAGATTTTTACAAAACGAAGCGAATGGCGTTGGAATCACGTTAATTCATCAATTTTTTAAAAAGTTATTAGCCCTTGAAGATTTTTGAAAAAATGGACAAAATGAAAAAATTCGCAAAATTTTTCAAATTTTTTTTTATCGATTTTAAGACCTTATTCGATCGGAAATTTCCCGTAGATAACGAAAATGCTACTTATTCGAGG
>JAPYYW010001269.1:0-49689 GCA_030522545.1 Cremastinae sp. A BG-2022a | reverse complement strand
AATTTTTATCATGTTCTTAACAAATTTCCTTTCCCTATACTTTTAACATGTAAAACGTCATTTATTTTCGCCATTTGTAGCCAACCTCCTTAAGGTAGGAGTCGCGCGTGACAGTCTATTCAACAGTTTGGCTGTATACGTGTTAACCAAATGTTGAATCATCACTTGAATTTTTTTGAGATAGAATTTTTTCAAAATTTCTACTGATCTTTGACATCATATTAAAATTTGTGCAAAATTTAAAGAGGCTTCACCATGTGGTTATCGAGATATTTATTTCAAAAAATGGTCACTTTTAACATGGGCTCTTATGAGAGATCAAAAAAATGTGACGACTTTCAACAATTACTATCTCGAATACTAGATGGTGAAGCTTCACAAAACTTGGCATACATATCGACATGACCTCAAAGAATGTTTGTGCAAATTTAAAAAAAAATCCTGTCTCAAACAATTTTACGCGACTCCAACTTTAAAATTTGGTACACATATGCGTGACGCATCAAAGATCGACTGTACCAATTTTCACCATAATCCTAAATAGACGATAAAACTATAAAACTACCTTAATAATTGACGGCCGTAATAATAATAAGCGACTCGAGTCTTTCCGAGCGATTTCGCCTCGGAAAGAGTTTTAAAATTCAATTTTTGGGATTGAGACCAATCGGGGAGATTCCGGCGAGTCCAGAGATCGGACATTCGTTGAAAGTTAGCACACTCTGGGGCTACCGAAGAGACAAGAGGGAATGCGTTTCTCGAAAAATGCGACTAGTCATCTCTTTTGTCAATAAAATATACGGAATTCGAGGCGATGGTTGTATGAAAGCTAGTTGGGCCTTGCGTGTTCCAACTGACGTCAAAGCTGACCCTGGATACGGGTTTCCGTAGCGGTAGACTCGTCGATGGCAGAGTTCCGATGCTACACACGCACTTCTCTCTCTCTCCCCCCTCCCTCTCTCTCTCTCTCTTTTTCTCTCTCTTCTTTCTCCTTCTCTCTTACTCGTCACGTTTCAGTACACGAAAGCACGTTTTCGCTCTCATTTTTCTCACACGTTTTCACGCTCCGTTCGTCCATTTCGCCTTGTCGCATGTGCCGCGTTACGTCCTGTTGATACGAGCATACCGTGATACAATCCCCGACGTTCCTTCGTTACGTCTCGACTTCGGCAAAGCCACGTAACGAACACACCTCGTTAGCCGACATTACCAACACACACACACACACACTCTCTCTCCTTTTACGTGCAAATTCATGCACCTTGCCTGAAAGTGAAACAAGGGATATTCGTTATTATTGTTTCGAGTAGAACATTCATCTCTGTGCACTGGAAAACTAATTGCATTGAATTTTTTACCGGATATTGTTTTTGACTGGAGAATAATATGTGTGCGAAAGGAATAAAAGGTTTTGTTCTTTATGGTGTTCATTATTTGTACTCTCTGAGAAGAAGGATGTATTTTTTGAAAAGCTTATTCTCATTATTGTTTTTTTTTTAAATTATTTATAATTGTACTCGAGTAATTAAAATTAATAAGTTGTTGCGATTATGCTTGAGCCAAGAGCAAGCTTTGATGAAACGTTTGAGTTTTTCGATATTTAATTAAAATTCATAAATTGTTGCGATTATATAATTGAGCCAAAAACAAAAGCTTTGATAAAACGTTTGAGCTTTTTGAATTTTAATAAAAATGAATAAATCGTTGCGATTATACTTGAGCCAAAAACAAAAGCTTTGATAAAACGTTTGGGCTTTTCGAAATTTCATAAAAGCATTCTTGCAGAAAAACATTATGTTTTCCACGACAAAACCGAGTCTTGGAGTCATCGGAGTCAAACGTCGCTGAGTCACTCGTGTTTATTTTTCTTTCTTTATCGAACAAGACGAAACAGATTCGCCATATATTTATAATCGACGATTAAAATGAATAAAGCTCACTCGTACGATGCTTACTGTTTATTCAACTAATTGCAGGCACTTTGCTCATCATCCTTACTCATCTTCGTCATTACGACGCATTACGACTTATGGAATTTTTGTTGTCAATTATGATCGAATGTAATTCGAAGAGCTCGCCAAATAAATGAAGCCTCGGAATTGGAAATGAGAATATTTGAAAAGCTAATTCCCTCGGTGATTACACTTTATACAAATTCTCTTTTTTTTTCGTTTTTTTTTCACATTCCTCGTTGACGTTTCTCTACGAATTTGTTCTCGAGGATGCGAAAAGCTACGAAAGTTTTTCTTCTTCCTTCATTTCATACGAAATATTGCTACCTTTTTTTTCTTACAGTTTCGACGTTTTCATGAATATTTTACACAAAACATAGTCATTTTAATATAAAATCAAATATACTGCAAATATTTCAGACATTCGCCAAAGTATTATTATGAAACATTGTAATTTTTTCGCGTAAAATCCACTCTACATATAACGAGAGCAATTGGTCGGTCACTCGCGCAGCGTTTACGTAATATGTCGAATATTTCGAGCCCTTCTCCGTCATCGATTCTCGACGCGTATATTTTTTCGTTTGCCTCAGTCGTCGATCTCCTTAAAATTAAAAAAAAAAGAAGAACTTATTTTTACAATGTTTGCGATACGAGGATGAGATAAAGCGATAAAAAAATTCGACGCTGATCGTTGCGTGTATTTTTGTTTATCTCGTTAACGTCATTCACATCCGATGAGCGATTTGACGCATTTACGCTTATTTTGTGTATATGCTAATTACGCGTTGATGGTACACACGCGTTAAAACATGTGAAAAGCTACGTAACGAGTGAGAGGGGAAAAAAATAAGATATATAGGTCGCGCGTCATTTGAAAGGACAGATTTTATGTCCTCTCGATCAAATTGTTGTTCGATATATCTTTCCTTCTTTTTTACGTCATCGTTGTTATTATTTTATTTTATTTTTTCTTTCTGCGTTTCCTACACTCTAACGTTCGTTTCTCGAGTTATTTCCATTAAATACATCATTAACTGTTTCCATTAAATACCTCATCGACTCGTCGTTCTCAAAAAAAAAATTAAAATGTCAAAAATAAATATTTGCCTGATAAACGTGACGTACGTTGTCTTTTATCCGACACTTGATGATCAAATTTTATGAATCGTCTTATCAATAAAAAATAAGTACGTTCGAACGTGTTTCGCAGCTATTGGCATTACGTGAGATCCCTCTGATGACATTTTTAACGGAAATGTATATAGCGTGTTCTTTTTATCGGTTCTTTCGATGAGTTTTTTGTTGGAAGCATTCGAAGCGTTTTGATATACCATCTTTTAATGTGTTACACCATTGGTTCGATTTTTTCAACGATGAATGAAGGATATGTAAAATATAGGCTGCTCAAATTTTAAGTTTGATTTATCACGTAATTTATATACGAGTAAATCATTCTTTTAAATCGCACTTGCAAAGAAATGAAAGAAATATATATTTGTTTCAGCTGTGAATTTCTTAAAAATATGAAATTTGTGTTTTATCCTGGATCAAGATCTTCAATTCAAGTGTCAAAAAATGTTTAAGTGCTCTTTTATTCTAATTATAATAAAAAATGTACCTAAAAAGTCTTGTACAAGAGAGATTTATGTAATTTTACATTTTTGTTGTTGAAATATTGTCGACACGATCCAAATGGAAAAATGCTCGTATTTCTGTTTGGTAATTTATTCAGTTAGTTCTTCCTTCTGAAAAACTCGACAGTTGTTTTTTGACATGTACAATATGATTTCTTGTGCTAAGAACGTCGACCGTTAAAAAAAATACCTGTGTGATTCATATTGTACAATTTTCTGTTAATGAAGTGTAACAATACATTTTTGACCTACAAATTTTCCTTATTCTTGGAACATCGACGTTAGAGACCAAACGATGAAAAATTTCTGTGATTCATATTGTTGCTTTGTTTACTATTATTTTTTTTCGTTGGAAGAATTTTTCGCTTGCTCTCAGAATACATTGACGTTAGGAATGAAATGACGAAAACTACCTGTGATTCATTTTGTTGACTCATTTGATAATTTTTAAAATTTATTTTATTGATTTTTGACGACAGTTTTCGTTTTAAAAATGTATTCATCAGACAAATATTTCTAGTTCTGGAAATATCATGGTTAGAAAGTAAATGAAAATGTAGTATATACGAAATTGTTGTCGATTGTTGTACTGAATTTTTTTATATACATATTTTACTTCTTTCACTGGAAAAAATATCTAGAATTAGATTTATTTGTAAAATTTTTTCGATAAAATAATTTTGAAGGAAATTTTTATTAAGCGAATTCTCTCGACCGTCAAATATTGATTGCAGAATCTAAAGAAATAAAATTACGTTCAATTAATTTTATTTTTAATTTTTTTTTATTCTTGCAAGATCTACGTTACACTGAGATAAAAGTATGACGAGTTTTACTATATAAAAGCGACAACTATACCGTTTATTATACTTCAAAAATATATTTAATTCTACAATAATTAGCATAATTGTCACTTTACGTAAAAATATACTATCGTGTTTTATCTCAGTGTAGGATTTCTTCGTAGAAACATGCAAGTGTCTGTAATTCATCGTATCGATTTATCAAGTGATACATTTTTTGGCTGTAGAATAAAACTTAGCAGATTTTCGGTAGCCGAATAATTGGCGTTCCCGAAATAAATCGACGTTGGAACAGCAGATCCAAATAACGCAGAGAAGAGAATAAACGGATGAAGATTGTGTATATGCCGATGATGAAAAATCTGGAAAGGCCGGTGGCGGGAGAGAGATAGAGAGAGAGAGACGGAGAAAAATCCGTGCGCGGCGTAAGTTGGATTCATTGAGGGGGTTGGAAGCTCGCCGATAGACCCCGCGCGATGCGAGGACGGGATCGTGAGCCAGATTGGGTCGCGAGCTTGCTCGAACAGTCGTTCAACCCGCGGCCTAGTTTCACCACTGACGTCATTCGCAGTCTCTCTTTTGAGCTTACGCAAGCGCGCGCCCTATCTTCCCCGCTAGAACTAGGGCTGTTAACTCCGTCCAGAAACTACTCCTCTTTGGCCCTCGCGCTTCCCCCCCCGTCCTCTCTCCTCCGGCTTTGCTGATGTCACGCCGTTCCCGCGGAGAGTGTGCTGCACGAGGGAAAGAACTTTCCGGAGAAAGGTGAAAGGGAGTCCTCGCTCTTTCGCTCTCTCGCCATTTTATTCGTGTATATATACAAACAAAAGCGAGCGAGCGAAGTAAAAAAGCGCTTCTCCGCGCTCTTTTTCCTCTCCCCCGGCGGCGTGTCCTCTCTCGCCGATGTCGATCTGCCGAGATTAATGGCCTATGAGTCTCGACCCATTTCCCGTTTCCCTCGGCGGAATCTCTTCCGAGAACTCATCGTCCAGCCCCGTCGCGTGGATTCTTCTTCTTCTTCTTCTTCTTCATGAAAATAAGGGGCCGTCGTTAATCTTTTATCGTCTCTCTCTCTTTCGCTCCCTCTTTCGAGAGTCTCGAGAGAGATGAGAATGAAAAAAACCGCTACGTTTTTGTTGCATACCCGCGCGAAAATTACGCAACGTCTAGATCACGCGCGAGTCGTGATCGAGTCACCGCGCGACTCCGAGGGCAATCCTCTCTCTCCCGATGTATGAGCCGCTTTGATCGTCCGCGCAATCGTGCGCCGAGTCTCGTCTCTCGCACTTTCGATCCTCATCGCCGTTGCCACACGCTTCCGCGATTCTCATATAGTCATTGTTATACGAGAATCCAATCAACGTGATCTGTCTCCTCGCGATATCTCGCCTATGCTGAAAATGCATCGTCATGAGTTTTTTTAATGTGCACTGATAAACCACTCGTACAATTACCAAATATATTGTATTTCGTTTATCGTTATTCTGGAATCTCCGAGATTTTTTTTGTCAGGTCGAATCAACGTTTGTTTTTACTTTGATTCTATCAAGATTGAAATAAAATACGATTCAATACTTTATTGTATTTTGTTGTAATATCGTTGGCGTGAGATTTTTTTCAATATTTTTGTGGAAATCGATAAATTTATCATTTTTATAAATATGAAAAAACCTAAAATCTTAAGGCACTAATAAATCATTTTGCGAAAAGAATCCCTGAGATTTATTTTGTCAAGGAAAATCAACGTTTGTTTACTTTAATTCTATCGAGAAATAAAACATGATTAAATACTTTGTTGTATTTGGTCATTCCAACAAAATTTTGTTCTCGGTGTATAGTTATTTGTTGTAATATCGTTGGCGTGAGATTTTATTCAAGATTTTTGTGGAAATCGATAAATTTATCATTTTTATAAATAAAAAGAAAAATCAAATATTTTAAGGCACTGATAAACCATTTTGCGAAAGAGGGTGTATTTTTCACAATTTTTTTCAAGAAAACGATAAACCTTTTTTTTATATACTGGTATTCGTTATACACATATCGAAGATGATTTACAATTATTTTAACGAAATCTTAACAATAATTTGCGGTGTTGGTGGTATTAAAAATAGAAAAAAAAACGTAGAGGAATTTTGATATCTAAAAAAATGATGGACAAAATACATTTTTTTTTATTTTTGTCGAAAATTTTCATCGTTTTTGAAAAAAATAGAAGGATGCCCTTTATCAAAAAACTTCTACGTGGTGCCGTAGAGATTGGATTTACGGACATTTTGAGACGTGATCAATGCAAATCGGATGAATAGTTTTTTAGGTATGCTGTAAACCAGGTTAAAAAATGTAGTTTTGAGAAAAACGTTTCACATAAAATGCTGTATCTTTGTGAATTTTACGAATTTCTTTATAAAATTTGGCGAGAGCATTCTCAACAAATGTATCTTTCAGAAAATGAAAGAAAAAAATTTTTTAAGTGGTTTCGTGCCTTTAATGACGGTCTCACCTTTTCTCGACAAATTGAACTCATTTAAAAATGTAAAAAGCTGACAATTTTCCTTTTTCTAAAGCAAGAACCAGGTTGCTATTTTAGTTATTCTTAAAATATATATTATATCACAATTTAATTTTATGGATAGTAGTGTTTAACTTTTAAAAGAGATGAATAATGCATTCTTGACTCAGTTATATACGAATGTATTAAACATTTTGTACGATGTGTTGATCGCTCGATAAAAGAAATAAAATTGACCAGGTTGAAATCTCAGAGTGATTTTCACACAAGAAAATTGAAAGAAAAAAATTGAAAAAAAAAATGTTCCGTCGAGCGATCAGAGAATATCGAGCAAGGTCAGTTAAGAAGTTTGATATCGTTCGGTTACGTGATCGATATTTTCTTTCTCTTTCTCGTTTTTTCAAGTGAAGCGATTGGCAGGTTTTATCACACCTGCAAAACGTAACTTGAAACTCACATCGAAGGTCGCGTACGCTCGGGAATTGTCATCGCGCCGAGCGCCGTATATCAATATGCTGAAACATTATTGCGAGATAAAGAATCGATTCACATATACGAGAGTCTCGGTGCATGTGGTTTCAAACGGCGTTACCGGACAAATCTAAATATTCGACGGTACGACGTAGCGTTGATCTATGCGCAATTTTCCAGCGGAAAAATTGTCATCGATTGTCCAAAATACTCAATAAATTAAAATTTTAAGTATAAAAAGAAAAAAAAAATTTCTCGTTACAATAAAAAAATTAAAAAAAAAATTATTCTTATACTCAATGCAGATAGGGCAAAAAAACTTTGACAATAGTTCATGCATATAGAAAAGTTAATTCTAAAATGTTATTTCAGCATGAATTTTAGTGTATATAAATTTTTAAAATCAGGTTTGGAAGTTTGGAGAAATATTCAAAGGTTTCTGAGGGACATTTTCGAAAATGATTCCAGTTGACAGGATTTCTTCAGCAACCCGTGCCGTACAGCAGCATGTCGGAAGTGTACGCTGTCGCGAGATGGGATCCTACGTACAAGTATTGCCTGAGAATCGTACTGCCAGATGGATCGCTGCTTCTGCAGGCGAGCAACGCTTACACGCGTGATCAGTGGTATCACTCGATACTCTGGAAGGTAAGCCATTCCTTGATAACAATTTGCAGCATAAAACTATAAAAATAAATCGATATCAACTCTCAGTTGACACATTGATATTTTTTTTCCATTTGAAAAGCCTCCTATTTCATCCTTGATACTTCGTTTAGCAAAAATCTTTATGATAATTCGATAGGAAAAATTGTTTATTTAAGAAAAATTTGTATGCTTTGTAGAAAAAGAAAATAAATCGAACGAATAAAGATTTGAGTTATTTTACTGTTTAGTTTCTGAGACATTTGAAGTTTGAGTTTGGAGATTTTCCTATCGAAACGTCAGAACAGAATTATCTATAAAAATAACTTGAAAATATCGCCCAGTTTTTGAGAAAAGAAAATCATTGTAGTGGAAATTTTCCATTTATTCCATTTTGGAAAAAATTTGACATTCTCGAAGTTCAGTACAAGTGAGGAAAATTTAATAAAAATAGCATAATTATGTTTCTTCTATGATAGTATTTTCTACAATTCGTAATGTTCTACCTTTTTATGGACAATATATAATTTTTCATGAAGGGGTTCCTTTTTTATACGGTACTCAGCTATCAAGCTACCTAAGATAGTTCTCCAGTCAAACGAAAGTTTGCAGAAAATTTTTATATTGGGTATATCAGTACCCAATTTATTAGGAAAAAAAATTGACGGGCGTTGTCGATGTCATTTTCGAGAAAAATTGAATTGAAAATGTACTTTTTAACACGCAAACAGAGCCCAAAATGGTAATTATGTAATATGTAATGTAATATGTAACAATTAATTGGGTTTTCGTGTTGTTGAAGACTGTAGATCTAAATGAAAAACCTTTCATCTTGTTCGTCATTAAAAATTATGCATTAAAAAAAAGTATGGGCATTTTACCGAGGTTCTAATAAAGTAAAATAGAATTAGTGGAAATTTTAGTCATACAAATCGCAGATCTTCATCGTTTCTTCAAATATTTGGCAACATTGGCCACAATAACGTAAGACTTTAAAAATAGCATAAATAAGTAAATAAACGCATCCACATACAACAATCATGCGTTTTATAAAGAAATAAATCATCAATGTTTATAATTTTCTGGTGCTCTTCTGGTGCCTCCACAAAATACGTACCTTGGCTGGAAAACTACCCTATAAGAATCACCCCTAATAAAGTTCATTTCGTGAAGAGAAAAGAAAAATGTAGCAAATTGAAATAGCTGAAAGTACTTTTTAAGTTAATAAAATATAATCTGCCTCCACTCTATAAAGGTTGAAATGAATATTTTGATAAAAATATCGTTGAATAATCACGAAAAACGGAATGTTTTCAGAAAAGTATCTACAAGTACCAGCACCTGGTGTCGGTCCACACGAGGGAGGAGGTTATTCTTCGTGAATTGAAGACGATGGTGGACTTCGCTCTGTGGACGCCGTTGCAGGACGAGAGAGTGTACGGAACGCCGCTGGAGGCGGTCGCGAAGTTGCTCGAGGAGCCGGTGGAGCCGGATATAAAGGACGACAAGAGATCGATCGAGTTCGAGGAGCGAAATCGTAGCGACCAGAGAACCTGGGCGGAAGCGGTTTTGTCGGTCGCGGCGCCGCTTCTCGAAAAAGCTGCCCCGCCTCCGGCTCTCGCCCGGGCGCTCTCGAGACTCTCCCAGACGCATCCGCGCTCGCCACTCGTTGTCAGTTTCAGTCCGGCGATAACGCGCTGTCTCAAGCACACCGTCGACTTTGGAAAATCGCCGGACATGAGGAAATTGCTCCAGGTGTTCATAGCCGCCCTCTACGAGAACAACGACGGCGAGCAAGCCCTCAGGGACTACATCGCTTCCGTTCACGGACCCGGCAGCGACTGCCCGCACCCCAGAGTCCTCCCCAATTTGGTCTCCGTCTGCGTAGCCGCAATATTCCACAGGTTCGATCACATCTAGGGGTTGTTACGGAATGTCAAAGACTGGAGAATTGCCTGAAAATACAATGATTCGATAGGAAATAAAATTAAGCTTTCCAATAAGCACGAAATTTTATATGGGTTACCGAACTTTCTGTGAAGAAAAGTACATTTGAAAATTAGACATTTATACGGTGATTTTGCTTCGCGTATGGGATATAAATTATTCATTTGACACTAGAGAATTACGTACATTTTTTATGTCATAGGGAGGTGTCATTAATGATACCAACAAAAAATGTGGGGTCATCGAACAAATAAGAAATAATTTATCGAGTTAATTATAAATTAATTCAAAACATTTATTCTTTTGAAACCCATTAATAGAACTAAATCTCGCATGAAAAAGGAAATAAAATAAAGCTTTCTTCAAATTGAGGTTTTTTTTATAATTTCAATTTTTAAATACTTGTTGTATCGATTACTCTAAAGTTAAAACCTCCTCAATAAAAAATTAATTAATTGTTCACTAATTTTAAAAGGGATTCACCATTTTTTAAAGCCTACTCAATTTGCAGTCTGATGACACATTTAGTCGTACCGAAGATGGAAATCTTTGTTTGTTCACTCTTGCATTTGTCCTTCATCTTTTACAATTCGTTATAATTGCGCTGACCGCAGTAAAAATAGTATTACGGATAATTACCGTGTTACAAAAGATTTATTTATCGTGTATCCCGGACACGCGTCATGCTCGTTACGCGAAGCCTTCCATTTGAGAAAATGCTCCAGTGTAAATTTATTTGATTACAGATTCGAAGTTGCCAGTCGCAAATCATCGAAGGCCGACGAGCCCGTGTCTCTTCCGCCACTGCGTTGCTACCTTCTCGTTTTGAAAGTCGCGTACGTAAATTAACTTCGGTAATTTTAACGAAGTCGTTTTTTTTTCTTTTTGTTTCCAAAAAATAGTTTTCATGGTGCCAGAGCGAGAACGATAATAATTGAAAGAAAATGTGTATAAATGTTTTCAGGTCCGAGTACGCTGATTGGCGACCAGGGCTTGGATCTCTTCTTCAACCTGTGCCATTTCCAGAGCGTGCCCTCGCGGACAAGGAAGTCCAGGAGGCGGTGATGCTCTCGGTGATGCGACGTCTGGCCGGTGACCCTCGATGCTCCGTTCATCGAGTTTTGTTGCCCGTGAGGGAGCCCCGTCCCGGGTGGATTCACATTGCAGCTCCGTCCTCGAACGACGCCTGTCCCGACGAGGGTGCACTCTTCGGCGAAATGGTGAGAATCGTCTTCGCAGCTCCGCCGATGAATTTTTCTTGACCGCGGGCCAAGCTGTCTCTCCGACTGACAAGGAGACTCGCGCTTTTATTCGTCAGCACGATTTTATCGGGAATTTACATTCCGGATACGAGAAATAAACTTTCGAACGTCACGAGTGGAGCCAGCCAAACGCGCGTATAATCGTCTTTGTGCCTTTTCTCGGAATCGAAGAGGAAACACGCACTTGGGAAGGAGGGGACCAGCTGTCAGCCTTCGACAGATTTTTTCGAACGAGCCTCGCGGTCTCGACTTTCCAAAACGTTGTTGCGCGGGAGTAACGAGATGCGGCGAATAATCGGGAAGAGGCGCGTGACCGGAGGGAATTGTTTTAAAAATAATTCACGGCGTTTGGTCTTGAGACGAAAAACGTGGGAGACTTGAGCGCTATTTCGGTGTCATTGGCCCGAACAATGAGAAATTCCAAATTACCGTGCGTCTTCCCAAGCGCGAACGTCACTTCATTTTTTCCTACGAACGCGAAAAAGCAGCGACGCGGTGCGAGTCGGAAAAAACGACGCGACCTTTGGTATATTCGGATCGTATCGATGACGCAAGTGGTCGCGAATCGAGACGCTTGTTTATCCCTCGAAGTTCAATCAACCTTCGCGCGAAGTGAACGCGATCGAACAGCGAATTTTGCTTCGCCACCGAGCGTTGTTGACGCGTGATTTTTATTTCTCGGTACCAGCTGACGACTCTGCTGGGCTGCTGCTGCCGTCGGAAGAGATTCATCGCTTCCCTGGTGAAACAGACATGGAGAGCTTGCATGCTTCTCGGAGTCCGAGGCTGCGAGGCCGCCCAGGAAGCTCTCTGTCTCATGCTCGAGTGGCGTTTGCTCCCGAACGAGGAGCATCGGCTGCAAGTCGTCTCGGCGCTTCAGTCGACGGAGAGCGGAAAAATTCGCTACGCCACGCTCTGTCAGCGTCAGAAAAATTTGCAAGAACTGGTAAATTCACAACTTTTGCTCTTATTCATTCTCATATAATTCACCTGACACTCGCTAATGAATATTTTCATCTTCTCCGAGCAGCAACAGAAGGGTGGTCCGAAAAAATTGACTCTGCCGGCTCGTGCGACCGACGCGGACGTCGCTGTGATACTCGGCGGAGGCGCGCTGGGTAATCTGGAATGTCTGACATTAGCGTTTACCTCGGTCACGTCCGCCTGCGCCGAGCAACTGATCAAACTGCCTGCGCTTCGTTATCTCAATCTCTGGGCGACGCAGTTCGGCGACGCCGGACTCCAGATGATAAGCGAGCATCTGCAGAAACTGCAGGTCCTCAATTTGTGCGAAACTCCAGTCTCGGACAAGGGAATTTCCACGTTGGCCTGTGAGTGAATCCGAAAATTGAATAAAATTTGTCTCGTTTCTTATCATCATCGGTTTTAATTGTTCTCATTTCATTTCTGCAGCATTGACGAGCCTAAGAAAATTGAATCTGAACAGCACCAAGCTATCGGCCCAAACTTTTGAATCTCTGAAGAAGCGTCTGCCTTCGCTCCAAGAGTTTGACGTTCGCTACACGGAGGCCTGGTGACCCGAGCCCATTCCAAAATCGTCAACGACCAATAATAGTTATGATAATGATAACAATAATCAACAAAAAAATTCGACTGCGAAGCGATGAATTTAATCGGGAATGAGAAGAGAATAGACTGAGAGCCAGGAGGCAGAGTTAAGGTGGTTGGATACTCAGAATGCGGAATAAAAACGTTTTAGGGACTAAAATTTCAAAAGTTAGCGAATTTGCCACATGGGGATCAAAATAAATAGACAAAAAAAGCGCGATGATGTCTGAACGGAGCGTGTGATAGCCCGTAAGGGTGCCCAACTGCCTTAACGCGAGTAACACGAGGGAATGAAAACATGAATTTGTTCGGAAGTGAAAAAAGCAGTTGGACGAACAAGAAAGACAAAGGAATTCTGAGCAACCACTGCCACAAAAGCGAGTAACCTAGTTATACTCAAGCAAAGTACGTTCGACGGTAGAAGGACGAGGAGTCCACGAATTGACGAGTCGAGGGCGGAGAAAAAAAAAAGGATTGATACGAGAAAGAAAAAATGGCCGTTGACCCGGCAGTGCATCCAAAGTATTCGAGTGAACTTTTAGTGTAAATAGTTAAGAAGTAAAATAATATATACGCATATATAAACAACCGAATGAATAAAAGTTAATAATTTATTGTAGCTAGGTAAAATTCGTTTTATTCGGACTAAAAACCAAAGGAGAATGAATTTAACAATGGTCGCGGATAATGTAGCATCAACGATTGTTTAATATCCATTCGATTTCGATGAATATGGAGTACAAGTAGAGCGTTCGTTGAACGAGATCAAAGCGGGGTAGTTTAAATCGTTCGGAATTACAGAATATGAAACCTTAACTGGGTAGAACGACTGATTATGTATTTCGTTTAAATATTGCGAAGCTGCAAGGGAGCAAGCATTGTAAGACTGCTTACGTCAATTTCAATATGGATTATTAGGTTAGATAACAAAATACGAGTGCGTGATAACGAGAGAGGAGTGCGTGAGAGCGTCCGAGAGTCTGAGAGAAAATAATAATAATAATAATGCTAATTCATTAATTAATGGCATCAATAAAATTCAAATTTAATACTATATACATATAACCCTCAGAACATCTGTTATTTCAAAGCAATGCTGTCTTTTTACTTATATATTTCTCGAAAAAAAAAAGAAAAAAACCTCAAAAGAAGCATAGATTTTCTGTGGAAAATCTCAATTTCCGGATTCGACGCTTTTGCACACACTCCAGCGCCATCTTGAATGTCTTTTCATCTAAAAATACGTAAGTTACCAATCTATGTAATAAAAAAAAAAGCAGAGTTGTTTACGGCTAACGGTTTTTGGCAAACGCGTTTGTTTTCCTGAAAACAATTTGTGAAGAAAAGATATCGTTTATTCCGCACTAAACCACGATACACGCTATTAAAATAAACATAACAATTATTATCGAATGTTATTCTGGAAAACATCGTAACAATAAGTAACAGTGAAATGAGTACTGTATATTATAGCTTAGCGACTATTTTTTCTTCTCATTGATACAATTGCATCGAATCGTCGTCGTCGTCGTCGTCGTCGGTCACGTAACACTCTGGTGGAAGGTCAACCTTGTACGTTGGAAGATATCTGTGAACGTCGACTTGAACCTTCTCCTGCACGCTTCTCGGCAATTCCCGATAAACGGACTCTGGGACGCTTTCTGCAAAGTAGAGAGTGAGTAGTTAAATTATAGTTTTCGCAAATCTATGATTTTTTCTAAATATACTTTTACCTTTTAGATGAATAATATTTACTTTAAAATATGCAATTTTAATTAATTCAATTAATTAAAAGGTTATAAACTCTAGAAGTCGGGCTCATCGTCAAGAGAGAAGGGGGTTGATTTTTTTTTGTTCAAAACTTTTACAGGAGTGTACAAATAAGTAAATTAGCTCGGCGGAAGCAATAAAAAATATTAATTAGATATATTTTTTAGATAAATAATTAAGATATAATAATAATAATGAAAGATAGATAATAATGAAAGTAAGGTAAAATTCGACGATTCTGGGATCCCCAGTAGGGAGATTCTGTAACTCGTTATGAATATACCGACTGCCCTTGTTAATATAAATAACGACATAGGGTCTCTATTTATAAAAAACAAAAAATTGTCGTTATAATCGCATAACGACTGCACAACGAGTTACATAATTCGGTTACGAAATGCTTTTTAACAAGCATAAATGTGTTAGTGGGGAAGGGGGCCCTGCACCCCATCAGGGTGGACCCTGTTTTGGACATCATACAGAATACGCACAAGGGGGAGGAGGGGAGACTGCGAGACATTGATAACCTTTATATTCTGTAGTCCTCCCTTGCAACAGAAGCAATTTTTCAGCATTTGCCAAAAATATACAGTTATATTATGCATACTTGAGCGTAATTATTTATCTAAAAAATTGTATGTCTAATTAATATTTTTTATTGCTTCCGCCGTGCTAATTCAATTATTTGTAAACCCCTGTAACAGTTTTGAACAAAAAAAAATCACCCTCCTTCCCTCTTGACGATCAGCTCGGCTTCTAGAGTTTTATCATTTAAAATTATATTTCAATTGATTTAAATTTCATAAAAATTGAGAAAAAAAACAACATATTTACATGTGGTGTTTAATCTCACAAAATTGACAACGCTACCTGGCGACGACGGAGTCAATTGAGCGGTTTCCACGCATCATTTTCATTAAATCGAAAATATATTCTTATCGAAGATGTTGGAGCTGCATTTTTTACCTGTACATTTGTAGAGCAAGTCGGACCATATAACTTGCTCCTGGGAAAAGTCGAAAAGGCCGAGTCGTCCTCCCTTGTGAGTCGAGTCGAAGACGTTGCCCGAATCGGCGACGAGCTGGGGTCCCTCGTAAATCGAGAGCCTTATCAGGCCTATGGCGGGCCTGTGGAGAAGCTTCCACCTGTAGGAAACTTTTTCTCTCCAGCCGACGTTCTTCGGATCTTTCCAGAGCAGCTTAACCTGCTGTGGCCTGCCTTCTGTGTTCCATAGACTGTTTCTCAGGATTTTTCCGGGTCCGGTTATGGAATCTACCAGCTTCAGTTGTATTCCCGGATCGGCAGTCGCTCGGAACGGCGTTGCTCGCCAATAAGTCTGCATATTCTTCTTCCACATAACCACGTAGAACTTCCTTATATTCTGATAGCCAAAAACAAAGCCGACGTAGTCGTCGTCGATTTCTGTGTTCACGTAGAAAGTTCCCTCAAAATCGACTCCGTTGAAGGCCACTCTTCCTGCAAACATTTTCTTTTTCTGTCTTCTTCAAGATTGACATAACTGAACGTCACTTTCGAATTTTATTTCGAAACTGAACGTCAGATAAATTTTTTAAAAGTACATTTTTTTAATCATTTTCTTATAAGGACTGTATTGTTCAGAATCGAAAATGATGGAAAATTTTTCAAAATTTTTACATAATACATTTTGCACTGATCTTTGTATGGCGTTAGAGAAGCTTTATCTAATTTATCAAAAGAATTTGATCATTTTTACTATACAATCATATAGAGTTTAGATCCGTCGTTCAATGACCTTGAATTTCAAATATTTTTCTTTTTCTTTAGTTCAGTTTGCAACAACTTTTCTTGATAAATTTTTACTCTCAAACAACTTCGTATGGGAGAAAAACGTTGTTACACTTTCACGAAAAAGTAGTGTCCCTACGAATTTTTGAAAATATTATTAGTAATAAATGATAATTTTTTGAGACATTTAGTACGAGTTTAGATGAAGAAATCTCTGAACAATAACTTTAATCAATTAGTTTTATATATTTGAGAAAACGATTTTTACTATGAAATTTGAGAAAATTGAAAGACGATTGCTCACCGACGGCGATGCCAGGATCACAATTTTCAGTCTGAACCATTTCTGACCCATTGTGATGGATCTGCCAAATTGGATCAATCTGAGCGCTGCCTTCGGGATCGAGCGGGATCATTTCGTGATCGCGGAAATCCGTCGTCCAGACTAGGCTGTTGTTCGGACAGTTGTCATAACGATTGACTATCGTGTCATTGTCGTAGTCTTCCAGGCAAGCGTCGCCCACAGGTCCTCCTATTATCATAAAAAATAATAATCAAAAATTCAAATCTCCAATTTTTATCATTCACTGAAATAAATTATGATAATAAATCTTACCATATAAAGCGACAACTATACTTTAGAACTATATTTTAGAACCACATACATTTTTATATAGTATATTTATATTCACAATTATAGTATAATTATATATTTTAGACCTGAATTAACATTATATCAAAATCTAATATTATTTCTGGAAATCAATCATAAACATGATGCAAAAGTATATTTATTTCCATGATGATGATGAGTTTGTTGCTTTTTAGTGAAATGTATCGTAATTTTCTCAGTGTTTGATCGAGAATTTTGATTGTCAAATCAATAAAGTAAAAAGGTCAAATTTGACAAAATTTTTAACCTTTCGTCATCAACTGGTCCCTGTTGGGCACGTACGGGCAATTGTCACAATTATTTCGCACGGTGTCTCCATCGATGTCGTTGTCGCAGGCATCGCCGATACCATCACCGTCCGTGTCTCTCTGACTGGAGTTCGGATCGTCGGGACAATTGTCGACGTCGTCCTGGACTCCGTCCTTGTCAACGTCACGGTCGTTGTCGCAGGCGTCTCCGACCCGATCCCTGTCCTCGTCCGCTTGATCCTGGTTCGGAACTACAGGACAATTGTCGCAGGCGTCGCCGACGCCGTCTCTGTCTCTGTCCTCCTGGTACTCGTTCTTCACGAGCGGGCAATTGTCCAGGTGGTCCAATATTCCTGTTCATACCTCGATTTTTAGACGGCAAAGCTTCGTAGAATTTAATACATTTTTTAATGTGACACCAAAGATGATCATAGTGCGTATTGATCAAATTTTTAATCATCAATTAACATTTTTTTAGCAAAAATTTTGGACAAATTATCATTATCAATATCATAAAGAATTATAGTGGGTATTGACTACATTTTAAATCATCAATTGACATTTTTTAGCAAATATTTTGAACAAATTATCATTATCTATATCATGAAGGATTATAGTGGGTATTGACTACATTTTAAATCATAAATTAACATTTTTTTAGCAAAAATTTTGGACAAATTATTATTATAAATATCATGAAGGATCATAGTGCGTGTTGACTATATTTTAAATCATCAATTAACATTTTTTAGCAAAAATTTGGGACAAATTATCATTATGAATATCATGAAGGATTATAGTGGGTATTGACTACAATTTAAATCATCAATTAACATTTTTTTAGCAAAAATTTTCGACAAATTATCATTATCAATATCACGAAGGATCATAGTGCGTGTTGACTACATTTTAAATCATCAATTAACATTTTTTTTAGTAAAAATTTCCTCATACAACTGATGGATAAATTTTATCTTTAAGAGGGTAGGTCACTCTATATACAGGCCGAAAAAATAGGCCTTTTGCGGATTTTTTTTCAGAAGTACTACGAAATAAATCGAGATTACAAAAAAAATGTTTATTATACATGTCAGTGACTGTATAAATTAATTTTTTCGAAGCGATTTATTTTAAAATGCCGGCTGTACAGCGTTTTTGACACGACGTCTCCGTTTTTCCAGAGCCCACGAAATTTTCGAAAATTTTAGAGTGGCCTACCCCTTTAAGAGTTAACAATTTGAAAATGATTTCAAATTGCTGAAAAATTATCAAATATTTTTTAAGAATACCATAAAATGTTGACAAATTTTAACAAAAAAAAATAGAGTCCTAATTTAATGACTTGTTTAATAATATAGAAGTCGATATATTGGTCGAGTTATTCTAAAAATTACCATCGTTATCTTTGTCGTTGTCGCACTCGTCTCCCATGCCATCCCCGTCGGTGTCCCTCTGTCGAGGATTCGAGACGGACGGACAATTGTCGCAAACGTCGCCAACCCTGTCAGGACCGTCGCGATCGGTGTCCTCCTGTCTCGGATTGTACACGAAGCGGCAATTGTCGGATCCGTCGAGGACCCCGTCGTTGTCGGCGTCGTTGTCGCAAGCGTCGCCCACTCCGTCCCCGTCGACGTCCTCCTGGCCGCTGTTCGGTAGCACCGGACAATTGTCGCCTGGGAAATTGTGCTGGTTCGAGGGATCGAATATCGGCTCGTCCGGAACGCCGTCCAGATCGGAATCTGTCGCGCAGAAATATCCGTCGCCGGCGAAACCGATTTTGCACTGTAAAAATATCATTAGATTAATTACTCTAATGTATTTTCGAAAAATCGATAACTGTGTAAAATTTTATAAAATTGCAATTAATGGTTCGGTGTACCTTGCAATGCCACTGCTGCTGGGCGTCACACGAGCACGAAGCCTGTTTGTCGCAGACCGTTTTCGAGTCGGGACAGACAATGTGAGTTTGTTGGCAGCCGACGGTTTGATTTCCGGTAAAGCCTATTCTACATTCTCCGCACATGAAAGAACCCTGGAATTGAAATGGCGCTTTAATTTGTTCCCACGACGATGAAGTGTCATCGGTTTTTAGTGTCAGAGTATTAGGGAATTGTTTGCAGAATTACCGGAGTGTTGATGCATATTGAGTCCGGAACGCATCCACCGTTCCGGCCGTCCTCGCACTCGTTGATATCGACGCACATCCCCCTGTCCGTGCCGCTGCTTGGCACGATGTGTCCGGGAGGGCACGCTTTACATCTGGTCACGGGCATTACCGGAACGGCGGATAAACATCGGCGAATTAATCCAACAAAATCGCATGCGATCTTCCAAAATTATTCTGTTTCTCGAAACGAAATTTTTTTTTTGTGTCTTTTTCCCCCTCCCCGAAAGATCCCCGATAATCAAGCTCTTCAACGAGAATCCGTCCTCTCGAGGGTTCTCGCACTTTTTCTTTTCGTTTTATTATCAAAATAAGGAGAATTATTGAGAGGAAGGGCTTTTTCGTGGAACGGAAGAGCGATACGAATCATTGATTTTCATGGACAGTAATTTCTTATTCTCTTTTTTTTTCGTCTTCGTGTATTGTCTTCGATCGTTCGAATCATTTCGACTGTGTTACAAAAAAGTGATATTTAAGTACATTCGAGATTGAGCGAGAATCAGTCTGAGTGAGGAGTAAAGAACGAGAGAGAGAGAGAGAGAGAAGAGGTGAAAAATATAGTGGGGGCTTAATGGGCTCTGAGCGAAGGAACCATCCGATACTATACTTGTTCTTTTTTTTTCTTCCTTTTTAGCGATTCAAATGAATTTGATAAATTTACAAAATTGTCCAAAAAAGTTTGCAACTCGAACCTACGTCAATCAAAAATGTTCTCGATTGCGTGTCATAATCATTTTCTACTAGTGACACACTGATATTGTTATCATTGATAGCAGTCAAATAATGAATAATATTAGAAAAAAGATCGTGTTCGTGAGGATGAAATTTAGCGACAAATCAGTACAATGGTCTGTCTACATCAAGTTCAGCAGGTTCGCACCTGTGTCCTGGATACAAGTTCACGCATTGGGAAGTATTGCCGCACGGATTGTTCAAATCACATTCGTCGATCGGCTGGCAGCGACGTCCATCACCGTGATACCCTTCCGGACAACGTCCGCACGAGTAGTACGGATGGTCGCGTTTCGGATAGCACGTCACGTTGTCGAAACACGGCTTACGGTCACACGCGGTCGCCCTTTGACACGTTATCCCGTCACCTTGATATCCGGATGGACAGCCATCGCATCTGCGGTTTCAACATTTCACAAAATAACAAAAATATGCCAGAGCGTAAATTGAATCATAAAAATTTATTTTTCAATCGCTCTTTCTTCTATTTCTTTTATTTTTTTAATTTTTACACTCAGTAATAAATACATAGATGCATAAAAAACGTTCCTGGTGGAAATTGAGTCAAGAGAATCGATCAGGTTTCGATAAAAAAAAGCAAAATTCGGACAAATTTTGGTAAAATAGTCGTGAAAATGATTTTATCGTCTGTTATTATTCTGGCAAAATGTATCATGTTATATTTAGATTTAATGTTTCTTGTAAAAATTTGTTAATTTACGATCGGTAATTGGAATAGACACATCATAAACTGCCATATTTTCCCCAGAAAAAAATAGAAGTAGTCAATTATATAACTTTCACTTTCGTAACCTGCCTGCTTTGTTAAGCAATGTCTTTTTTTAGCAGAATTGTTACAATTAGACGAATTCTTTGATTATGTAATAAATTATGAAAGATAGTATTTTATTTATTATTATATATTTGTCACAATGAGAATATACTGAATGAGATAAGTGGATAAAAATATGTAACCTTTAGACAGTTCTGATATTTTTTGTTGTTGAAAAGTGGCAAAAAAATATATCATTTTCCCATAAAATAAAACATTCCCTGACATATAAATGATACAAAAGACAAAAATATAAAAATTTATGATATTTCTGTCAAAAATTTACAAAAGTTTTTGTACGAAATCAATTAAATTATGTTAAATTATAATAAATTACGACAAAATATGCAGAATTTCTTATTTTTCGACCTTTTGTAACAAATTATAACATTATTTGTGAATAAAATTGGAAGAGCAAATTTCCATCAGGGATGCATTTCAAAAAGTAAAAACGAGTTCAAATAAAATCACTTATTTTGGCAGTACGTTAACTGTACTCTTCACTTCTCCACTCTTGACATTATTTTTTCGCATATCATCTTGAATGTGGCTGCTATAAAAAAAATTGGCTATTTTGGAATAAATTTACTCAAAAAATGAAGTGCAGAGTAAAGTTAACGTACTGTCCTTATTTTACATATAGAGTAATGGAATTAAAGACATTCCCAATGTCTCCTTGAAGATTTCTATAATTACTACAATTACTTTTATATTTATTCTTATTTAAATTGACTAATTTTCACCTGTAACTTTCTCCAATAGGTTGACATCTGACGCCCCTGAAACAGGGATTGGGCTCGCAGGGATTGACTCTTTCGCAGTGACGGCCATCCCCGACGTATCCTCGTGGACATCTGCACTGGGGACCGCTCGCCGTGTCGTGGCACTCGGCGCCAGGCCAGCAGGGTGAGTTCACGGCACAAGTCGGAGGCGGCGGTGTCGGTGGCGGTCCTAAAAAAAATAACTCGTCACTCTCGTCAGCCCCTCAGCAATAGCTTCGATGACACATTTTTCTCGGAACTAAGCTCGAAAGCGATCGCGAATTTTTTAAATGACTCACGTGGCGCACACTCGGCGCGACATGCCGTACACTCTTCCAACATCTTACGAATGAACGCAACCTCGTGTCTCTGCGATATGACGGAACAGAAAAAAAAAGAAAAATATAATGTCGACTCTGTGATCTCAGATTCTTTTTTTTAAGGAGGTATTATCGTTTCTCACGTGCAAATTATTTTTCAACTTTTTTCACTAAAATTTGGCACACATTGAGATTAATGTGATATCTAACTTGTGTAAAAATTTCAAACTTCCACCGTCTGCAAATCGAGATATTTATCTTTGAAAATCGCATTTTTTTGTGACTTCTCATAAGACCTCGTTTTAAAAGTTATTATTTTGCACAATTAATATCTCGACGTCTGTACGATAAATCTTTCTTAAATTTTCAACGTATTTTAATATGCCATCAAGGAACATTAGGATTAATTTTTGTCAGATTAACTTGCAAAAAAATAACACTTGATGATTTTTGCCTCTACTTTACATGTAAGACGAATGCGCGATACTATACGATACGATAATACCTCCTTAAGGAGGTTGTAAATTCATTAGTTAATACATAATGACCATTAGAAAATTGAAATTTTTAAAAGACTTGATTGTTATCGAGTATTCGTCCATATTCTTTGACGTTAAAATTTCTTTGCATCCTCCTTAAACAGAGTGGAAAAGCGACTTACGTTGTGCTGCGTTTCTTCCCAAATTCTCGTGTACAAAGTTATCAACTCTGACAGCAATGTCACAAGCTTGCCCTCCGTGATGCAATCTACGAAAAGGTTCTTGAATTTTACACTTTGATTTTTCAAATAATTAAAGACAAAAATCTGCTTCAAAATCAAATACAAAAGACTGATATACATTATTCATTTTTATAGTAAATTAAAGTCCTGAAACTTTAATCTCACACGAAAATAGATGAAGAACAAAAAGATTTTTTTGTTTTATTCTTCATCAGTTATTTTATTATATTTATTATTTAACGAGAATTGCGCATATTCTGAAATTTACCATTCGGCAAAACAATTGGTACGTTCTGGTCGCCTCGCCTCTTGATTCTCGTTTTGTGATCGAAAGTTTCGTTGGAGAAATCGAGGCAGGCTTCTCGTCTGAGAGCATCGTCGATCCTCGTAGTCCTGTAAATCTCAGTGCGATATTTCCTGTCTTTGAACTGGAATCAAAACGACGCGCGTCGTCGAATATTAATTTTTATTTTTGCGAATTTACAAAAAATAAGATGAAAAAAACGTAAGTTGTTTATTTTTTTTATATATACAAGGAATAGAAGAGATTTCCAAAGTGGATAAAATCGCATCGGTCTCGTTTGCAGGAGACGAGTTGGGAAACTTCATTTACTCTCGTCTCTCTTTTTTTTTTATTTCTGTTTTCTCTCAAACGCGAATGTTGATATGTTTTGCTGACCATATTCGGAAAGACTTAATCATCGTCCCACGGATCTGGGCGTCATTCGTTTCTTATGCGCGCACAAAATCGTAACGGTCATCGTGCGCTCACGCGTCTCAGCTCGGAGAGCAGAGACGATTGAGAAATCGAGTCCCAGAGACGATTTTTATTGAAACGAGTATTCTTTCCCTCGTTTATTTCGTTCTTTTTTTTCACCGCCAATCACTCCGTCTCGGAGTCAGGATGTTCGTGGGTGAAACTTGACAATTTCATTATCGATTCGATAGAATTTAGATTTCTAGGTGAGATCGCGAGTAGGATTGCATTTTTCACTGTTTTTTTTTCTTCTTCTCTCGACCGTGTTCGTAATTATAGGAAAATTTATTACAATCGCGACGAAAACTTACGAACTCGACCGGTGTGCTGTAGGCCTCGTACTCCGCGATGTCGCGGAACGCTCTTTTCAACGCTACGGAACCTTCGTGATTGCAGTCGACGTAAATGTCCACACGTGCGTTCGACTGCTGCTGACGCACGTAGAAAATGATGTTGTGGATCGGGGACGAAACGTTCAGCGAGTCAACCACGAGATGTTCCTTTCGATGCTTTTCGCGTTCCACTTCCTCGATCATAACTGACAAAACATTTCGAATAAATCATTTGGTCGATAAAAATCGATATCTATAAAAATTAATAATAAAAATTAATATTTTTCATTTTTTTTTCAGGTTCAGGGACTCTCGAAATCAATGAAAGGAGGATGAAAGATGGACTGGAATAGTATTTCAATCGAGAGGAAACTGGATCTTTGGTCATTGCGAAAAGGATTAAAAAAGTCATGTGAGTTTATCTTCATCATTTTCTTTCTGGCGAGAAAATACTTACTCTTTCTCGCGCGACGATCGAGCATCATGACGTATTTTGTGTCCGGTCCTGGAAATTGTATGGCCAGCAACGTGTCGACACTCTCGGACTTTTTTGATCTTACGTGTTTCACCGAAATGGCGAATTCGTCGCTGTGCATCGCATCTTCGAGGTTGTCGCTCAGAGCTTGAGACAAGAAAACGAGACATTTTTTTTTAATTTATAGTTATTCTAGAGTTTAATTTTTGAGACGTTTCACGTGAAAATTATTTTTTATCTCTTTCGCTAAAACTTTCAATAACATTCACCGTTTGGAACTCGAGATATTCATTTCTGTCAAACACTTTTCTTCACAATTTCTCTCATAAGTCCACGTCTTGAAATTTTCCCCAACAGATATCTCGTTATCTGCTTGATAAAATTTAATACACACGTGCATACGAGGGCAAGAAAAAAATTTATGCAATTTTTCAACAAATTCTACCGACGCTCAATTTACTTGACTTTAATGTTTCGCGTACGACGATAAAATACATTTGTCCTCGTGTGAAGAGAAAGATGAATGGTTGATGAGCGAACCTTGGGTGAATTGGCGTAGAAAATGGGATTGCTGCGAAGGTGGAGCGACCTAGAAAAAATGGAGCATCGCCACGGCAATTTTTTCGATTTTGTCAATTACGAAAAATTGACGAATCTTAAACGTTGATAGAACAGTTTCGTGAAGGTCTTGTTGTAAGACATTTCGACTCGATCTTCGAAAAAGCTGGTGAACCCCTGTAAATCTATTTTAATGACAATCGCGGCTCTTTTCCAGTCTCGAAATACGGGAAACGGGCGATGTCTCGCAACCTCAATATAACACATTTAAAAATAATTTGCTTCCGTTTCGTTTCTCCTATTTTCACATTCGGTCTTCTCCGAATTTCGAATTTTTAACTTCTGCCCGAAAGAAAAAAAAAAGTGTTTCACTGCGCGAGCGAACCCACTTTGCGCGCTGTATATATCTGACCTGAAAATGCGAGACTATTGAGAAACTTGAAAAAAAAAACTCGAAGGCTAATGGAAAAAGAGCCTCAAAACGTTCTTTTATTTTTTAAAATTTTTCTTTTCTTTTCGAATTCGCAATTCGTCGGGATTTCGAGATCGGTTGCTGGCTTCGAAAGCACATATTTTTTAGAAAACAATAGAAATGCCGAGAGTTTAATGACCCCCTCGTGGAATACCGCAACGGTCTGCCCTTTACTACCGGGTTTTCTTGCTATGGTCTCACGTAAGTGAAGGCAGGACTGGTTTCAGTACCCGGAGACGGAGGACATTTTTATACCACGTGTCTGTCTCATTTTATTCCAAGCAAACTTTATCCCGACACAGCTCGCGAATGGGACAAGTGTACGAAGAGTCTCTTATGCCAAAACTTTTCACATAATTTTTCTCATATTCGTTTTTTGTTTTCATTCACCGAAATAAACGACGATGGTAAATTTCACCATAACGTAACAACTGCCCTAATTATATTTTATACCTAAATACGCTTTCATAGAAAATCGGAATATATTTAGGATGCAATTTAAATGAAGTATAATTTAAAATTAAATTAAGTATAATGTAAAATAATTAAGACAGCTGTTTCGATTAGCAAGATTTACCATTTACTTTTTCTTTCAGTATTCGTAACGAAAAAATGAGAGGATTATTGAGAAATTGTAGGAAATAAGTTTGTTTCGTTCATTGCCTCGTTACTGGATATCTTATCCTTCGTGACCTCTTCCAATGTGCTCGCTTATCGCCCTGCGGGGACCGCGAGATGCGAATGAACCAATTTGTCACAAAATAATGATAGTTCGAAAACTGGGTCAAATTTCTACATTCCAAGTCGTATGTAAAATGAGAAAAATGCTTCGTTTTACTCACAATTAAAAAATAATTAATCGACGATAGAAAAAACAAGTCGATGATTTCGCGCGAATCAATATTTTCCGATAAGAATAAAGTCTTACCTGAATCGTAGGTGACTGTGGGGGTGGAGATGGTCACGAACGTCGCGAGGAACGCGAAAGTCGCGAATCCCTTGAAGCTCACCATCGTTCGAGTTGGGGCGGACGACGCTTCGATTCGAACGAAACTGATCCAAAATTTAAAAAAAAAAGATAAAAACGTCAAGATTTCGGTAATTTTGTTCTCATTGAAACTGCAGATAAAATTTTTGAAATAAGTTTAGAGAATTACCAATTTTTTAAATCTTTTTTTTTTTGGTCGATCTCGCACGAGATTAAAAATCGTCTCGCGTCCCGATCACGATGATCGACCACACTGGAGTGCGGAAAGTCGCAGCCACCAGTTTTATACGTCGCCCACGGTCTTTTTCTGCTTTTCAATCGGAGACGCGCGCTCAAGGAGCGATCGGTTCGGCCAGACAGGCATCGAGACTTCTGCACCGCGGAATCCTCGATGGAAATTTTTAATTTACGTTGAAAATTATTTATTCAACTTTTATTAACACCCAAATCGTTTATTCATAATTTCCACTAAATTGTCTTATTTTTGGTATTTTTTTTTTCATAAAATTATCGCAGTGTTTACAAGTATTCTCAAAAGTGGGCGGAAATAGGTTTTCCCGAATCTTTTATCGCTCCTCCAAGTATCTTCGTCGATGCACATAGTCGTTTTATTTTTTTACATACTGACGTTTCGCTCGTTTGATTTTTTTTTTGATTCATGAATAAGTAATCGAAAAGAGAAATTCATACAGTCAATGATCGTATAGCAGTGCTTATTATAAAAATAACAATAATTTACGTAGCGTATATTTATAAATAAATACCATAAATACATATACATGATCGTACAATTTTTGTTAATCAGAAATAAAAAGTCGTGCAGAGCCACAGACTTTTATAAACGTTCGAAAATAATAAAAATTTACGTAATCTGGCACATATTATTAACAAAATATTGGAATCACAACGGTGGTCGATTATAAAAAAATATATATTACGTATACAATTTATTTGAAGGGTAGTTGTCTCGTCTACACGTTACATTTAATGTCTTTACACACTTTTATTAATATCCTAGCCAATTTTGAGAAAGATTCACAAAAGTTAGAAATATTTTTTATTTCATTTTATCTACATCATTTATCCTAACATGCAAATTTAAAAACGTTTTACCAAATTTTTTATTTCTTATTATTTTAAACAGTGTCAAAGTGATTAAAAAGTGTGCTTAAACTATTAATTGATGTCACATCTAGAATTAGCACAACTAAAGAGTAAATATTACAAATATTCCAATAGTACATTAAGGATGTTGTGTTCAAATTCGAAAATGATGGAAGGTTTTCGAAAATTTTGCATATTAAGTAACACCTCTAAAAGGCTGTGCAAAAATTTCACGACGATTAGGAAGCTCCCCATTAAGATATTAATTGTTAAAAATGGCTATTTCTTGTACCTTTCCATAAGAGCAGGTGTTTGAAGTTGCTATTTTTTACAATAAATATCTCAGCAGTAACGAGCTCCCTAATTTAAGTGAAATTTTGCAAAGCTTCATCTAATTTTTCAAAAAATTTTTATAATTTTTCTTGTGCAATCACATAGAGAGTAGACCTGTCATCGGATGATTTTCACTTTCAAATATGTTTTTCTTTAGTTGATTAGCAGCAACTTTTCTTAACAAATTTTTACTCTCAAACGACTTCGTATGAGAGAAAAACGTAGTCAAAACTTTTTGTATTTCGCTGCACGGACTCAACACCCTTAAGGAAGGTCCAGGGAATTTTTTAAGAACTCATCTAATCATTTCATGCAAGAATTGTCTAAAAATAAAAATAAAATCGTACACAGACATCGTTTTTTTGACCTTTTCGTATCAACACAATTTTAGAATTTGACTATTTCGAGACAACCACTATAAGATAGTTTGACATTTTTGACATAGGAACTATGCGGATCGTTGGAAAACCGTTGTCCGACGATCTGAGTATTTTGGTGCGATGCGCGTATTGGAAATGGTCGCGAACGGTCGATAATTATCGATGAAACGACCTACGGAAGAATCTCTGCAGCGACGTTGGGTCGTCTCTCTTTCTCGGAGAGGTTCCAAGTCCTCTTCGTCGTCAATTTCAAGAATCCCTACGTTAACTACGACCGGCACAGAATTCAATTAGGCAGAGATGTAAAAACACAAATATGTACACGTTCGTGTTCAATTAGCCTTCTTCATCCCGTGTGGATTGCGGAAATTGTTATGTACATATTGTGAGGAAATTTATTGATTCCGATCGTCAGCATCAAGCGACGAGTCTTACCGACAGAGAAAGAGGAGTGACGCGTGTCTCAATGGTAGGCGCCCGCGCAGATTTCTAAAACGAGATCACACTATTTTTTTCGTTCTCACTTCGTCACTGCGACGATGTGTCGTCGTACGGCGACCATCAGGCAAGGGAACAGCCGCGAAAACAATAAAGAGGTTTGTTTCATTTGTTAGTTAACTCTGTCGTTAGTTTTTGCCACGTTTCAGCGTATTTTTCGTAACAGATATATTCGTCACTTTTTTATTTCATTATTGTTAAACGTTGTTCAACAGATGCCAATGCTTTTCCAGAATCGATTTGGGCTTGTGGCGGACAGAGTTATCGCGGAGTTCGATGGATTTTGATTGACCCACCTGAGTGTTTCGACGGATATTGAATGCCCCGTAAACGATGGGATTCATGCAAGAATTCGTGCAGGCGAACAGGAGAAGTGCCTTTTGAATTCGTTGGTCGATCTGCTTCGCCGCCTCTCGATCTATCCAGTACCTGGTTTTATCGGTCGACGGTTAGTCAGTTAATCACTTTTGTTACGATTTTATCCGCGGAAATATCGAATAAATTGGTTCTGGAGTTGAGCGAATATTAATAAATTATAGGGTAAACGTACCATATCTCAGCCACATAAGACCATTTTTCAGCCCTCTAGAGGTTGTATTTTTATGAAATTTAATCTACAAACCATTACAGTCCAACCAAAATTTTCTTCAATGTTTGTCTATGTTTTTCCTGCACGTTACATTCTACACACATTTTAGGATATAAAAAATATCTGTTTTTTTATTAATTATTAAAATAATAGTCGAGTACCCGAGATTTGGTGCAGGCTGAGATTAGGTCCACCCATCCTATAGCTCAAAAAATTGATCCAGCTGCAAAATATTTTATAAAAAAGTTATTTGACAATTAAGCAACAAAGTTTTCTCGTAAATCGAAGCATGGAAGAGGTTCTCTCAGGGCTCAATCTGTTGCTATTAAATTGCTTCTAATTGCTTATTTACGACTTTTACCTTTTTTTTCTTAAAATCATAAAATTTTGAAAAAATAAAATGTGTCTTTACATTACTTTTATCATAACTTTGTTTTACTTTTATTATAACTTTATGTCATGATTATTGCATATGAAATGCACCCCATTTAGGAATTATTCAGAAGACGCCCAAGATAAAAGGTAGGGGGGAGGACATTTGTAAGTAACCAATTATTAAGCTCAGTACTAGAGTCAATAAGTAATAGAAGATATTTCTCAAAATGCAAGGATATAATTAAGTAACTTTTTTACCAATAGAATGCTCATAAAAGTTTCAATTTTTATCACTCAGTGCGTTACCACTGTCGTTCTCCCGAGATTTCCATGTAAACGGCAATAATAATTTATTTTAAAATAATTAAAGTGAAAATCGTAAAACAACGGATATAGCAATTAGAATCAATTTAATAGCAACAGATCGAGCCCTGAGAGAACTTTTTTCGTGCTCCGGTTCACGAGAAAACTTTATTTCATTGTTTGTCGCTTAATCGTCAAATAACTTTTTTATAAAAAATTTTGCAGCCGGAGCAATTTCATATTCTTATGGAGCAAATTGAGAGCAATTTTTTGAGCTATAATTTATTAATATTCACTCAACTCCAGAGCCAACACAGTGAAAATATACTCGTGTAACTCACCAAACGCTCATCGTGTAGTACGGTGTCCAGCAAACGAAAAAGACGACCACGATTATTATCGTCATCTTCAGTGTACGTATTTTCGCCCGGCCCAGAAATCCGAGCGATGAACGTCGAATCCGATCTGCAACGATAAATCGCAAAGTTTTTCGCACAGGCTCAGAAAAAATTCTCCGGGAGAATTTCGTACGAACAATTACTATGATTTTTTTCAAGATTTTTCATATAAAATCTAGCTATTTTTTTAAATATAAAATTTTATCCATTTGGAGAAACTTTTTTCGTTGATTTACCGCTAACAGATTCCTTCGATCGTCGATAGATCTCCAGTAGGATGCTAGAGTATGTGTAGATTATAACGATAAGCGGAAAACAGTACATCATCACCATGCCGAATAAAAAATATATGAGCTCGTGACTGTTGCTCGCGAATGCATTGTAAGTAATACACTGCTCGTACGTCGGGACTTTCGGATGTACTTGTACGTGGAAAACGATCATCTGCGAATAGTTTGACAAAAATGAAGAATATAATAAACTTCGAGTTAATTATTAGATGTTGGAATTAACATTTAAAAAAACACGTTAGAAATTAATTTCAATACAGAATGTAATTAAGGATGTCTTTCCAAAATTTTAATTTCAAATTAAAGAGAATTTTGAACGCAAAAGTTTATATCTAGCCATAAATCAATACAACAAATAACGTGTCTTTGCCAATTTTTAAACCATTGTCACTATTTGTCGAATCGTTTCAAACGATATGTCTTGAAAGACATATTCTTAAGGATGTCACAAAGAAGGATGTGACAAAGAAAAACTTGTTGAGGTTTTGGGCATTTTATATTAACTATTAACAATAAATGATGACAAAATGTTCCATAAACCTCTATTTTGTAATACACCAAGCATTGATAGGTTTCCTAATCTTAGTCATAACAAAACTCAATTAAAAGTTTTAACATGACTAAATATACTTTTTGGATAACAACGATAATTCTAAATTTCTAAAAATCTGACCCTTTATTTAGTATTCTCTAATAGGAGGTTGGCTACAAATGGCGAAAATAAATGACGTTTTACATGTTAAAAGTATAGGGAAAGGAAATTTGTTAAGAACATGATAAAAATTAGAGAGAAAGTTCTTTGTCACTAAAGAAATTAATATAAATTTCCGTCTACATTAAATACCGTCTACATTATTTTCGAGTAATCGAGTAGTAAAGTTACGTTCTTATACACGAAATGTATATCTATATTATCTAGAAATGGCTATTTCATGGTTCAATTGTTCGAAAAATGCATAGACGAAAATTCTAAAAAAAATTGTATTCACGTATTTCATATGGAAGAATATTATTTCCAAATTTGAACGAATTTTTATCATTTCGTTATATGTAGCCAACCTCCTTAAATTACAAAAAAAATACTTTTTTTTAAAGAAACGTATTACTTGAGGGATCGAGCATAGTACAGCGGCTGACCAAGCTCCGATCAGCATGACTTTTCCCCTTCGGTCGACGTCCATCAAATGCAGCGGACGCAATACGGCGTAATATCTCGATAAATAGAAAAACCATTCACACGAAATTCTTGCAGATTTAAAAAGTAGAAAAATTTAAAATATTTCCTTAAACTCACCTATCTACGCTTATGCATACGAGAATGAACGACGACAGGTATATTCCGAATATTCGAAAAAAAGCCATTATTCGACACATCGCGTCCCCCGCTCGCCACGAAACCGTCACGGCCCACCCAATTTCCAGTGGCATCGTTAAAAATGTCACCTTAAATTTATTTTCTCAAATTTAGAAATATTTATTCGCAAGCATAGTTTCTTAAAAAAATTGTTGAAAATTTTGTTTGACGTCGTGTCTACGTTTGTATTAAATTTTGAGAGCTTTCATCGTGCGAAAGTGTAAAGATATTTATTTTTTTTAAAAACCACATTTTTTAATAAAAAAAATATCTTGACTTTCAAACGTCCAAATCTCCTAAAATTTTTATATAAAATTTTAGAAACGTGTCTGGAAATTCTTGATAATAATAGTTTACCATGAGATCAGCAATGGCAAGGTGAATAAGCATCGTGTTGATCCTCGTTCGATTGGTTCGTCGTTTTTTGAGAATTAGTACCAAAACCGTGGTGTTCCCTGCGATGGAAATCACCATGAGAAGGCTGTAAGTTACGATGCTGACCAAATGGCCCTCATTGAATCGCATGTCGATCGGCGGCTCGAAATTCGTCTCGTTGACAACGAGGTCCATCGTGTCGTTCGACATCGTCACGAAAGAATTGATAGCTCTGTCGCATAGAAAAAAACAGTTGGTCAAAAAGAATTTTTTTTCAAATTCTTTGTTGTTGCTGTTAGTTCAACACTTTCAACGAATCGATTTTTTCTCTTGAAAATTCTCACACATTCAGTACGCCAAAATACAAAATTCCTAATGAAAATTTCGAATTTATTTTTCGCCTGGGGAATCGCGAATTTTCTTGCTGACCAAATCGACGAGAGAAAACGTATGAATGGTCAAATAGCGAAATTGAATGGCGCGAATACCATTTTCCACGATAAATATTTACACGTTTCTATCAAGTTTATTTAAGGACTCGTTACACGGACTAGAAGCGAGAACCGAGATTTCCCAATCGTTATATTTCCGCGACTTCGCGATTCGCCCAATGAATACGAAAAAAAACAAATATATAATTAAGTAAACGAATAATTGATAAAAACGGTTAATTATCCAAATTGATAATGAAGAATCAGCCAATTAAAAAAAAAACACGTACACTCGAATCGGAAAATTCTTCTCTTCATGTCTTCGCGGTTTGATGGACGAACCGAAACTGAAGTGCTATTTCAGCGTCGAATCTTTTCCAAGGATTTCCGATATTCGCGCAAGTCACATCGTAAACAAACGGCATCAATCCTCGCCTGGAAATTCCCATTTTCCACACAGAACACGTAAATTCTCGAAAAAAAAGAGATAAAGTAATTAGTCAATTAACGCTTGAGCCCAATATTTTTCAAAGATTTTCGGTTTACGATTTTTTTCCACTCCGAAAATCCTTACCTTCTGAAAAACAAGTTTTTTTTTTCAATCGTTCGTGAGTAATTCTGATCTCGCAAAAAAAATATGATCGATCTGTCTAATTGGAAAGCGAACCGAACTTTTTTCGCCGCCGTAATTTTTCCGCTCGGATCGCACGTCAAAAAAATGTGCGGAGCTGATCGAAGGGGTTCGCGAAAAATGGCAGATCGGGGGAAATGTTTATTCGAGACGAAGTTGGCTGTACACTCGCGCGATCAAAAGTTCAAACGACTCGTGAACTTCAACGGCGATCGCTCGAGTCGTAGACACAACTATTTTTCAGCGAGGGATCACATCAAATCGCAAAAATACACATTATTTTCCTCATCACGGCAAAAATAAGACGCGAATTCGCGCGATTGTCGAAAAACAAAAATGCACTCGTGGCGTCTTTGATTTTTAATACAGACTGTTTTCATCGTTTTTTTTCTCACTCTTCCGCGATAAATTTTTCCTCTGCGTTAGATAAAAATGGACGCAATTTTTTGGACATATCGCTCGAGTCCTGGCGAAGCTTCTTGCCTCACTGGCGATCTTCCCGCTCGTCGCACTTTGCTGGAATTACGTCCACGCACTCGCTTTGTCTCACCCTAGGAGACTAACGAGCTCAATAAACGTCCGGCAGTCTTTATTTGCGAAACGCGAATAAACTTTTTTCCGCAACGAGCTAAATTTCTGCATTCGACACTTTCGAAAATCCAAAGATTTCGGTGTTTACTTTTCAAATTTTCCATTTTTTTGTTTTGAGACTTGGAAAAAAAAGGTGTCCGAACGATCGCTTTGTAATCTTGATTCTCGTTAAGATCAACCTTGGAGGATTTTCAGGAGCGACTGGAAAAAATATTTCTTATCTTCGATCTCGACAAACCGATTCGTCGGCGCGTCGTGGATTATTTCTTGGACGATAGAAATGCGGGACGAGGGAGGCTCGCGTGGGAATTTATTTGGAAAAAGAGCGTGCCCTTGCAACGGGCGATTATTGTTTACTCACTCGTTCTGCAGATTCGAGATTACGAAATCTTCCCGCGACATCGACCTTGCCGGTACAACGTCCTCGTCGCCTTTTCACTTTTTCGTGAGTGTCTCTTTGTTCTCCGCGCAATTTTCAAATATTTCACGAAAAAAAACGTCGACGACGAAGCTAAATCACGCTCGAGTTCGAAAACACTATTTTTAAAACAATTTTTAATCTTCTAAATGTTGAATTTTTAATATTTTTCTACTTATTTATTTTATACTTTATTAATTTTCTAAATTATTTATTTTCCTGATCGTCCTTGTATTCGGTTCACGGGAGATAAATAATTTCTGATTCACACCATCGCCACGATGGATAATGTTTATCCGAGCGAGCGTTCATCGCAATAAGCTTGATTGAACGATTATGACGATTTAAAAAAATCGAGGCGACGAGCGGACGCGTTGTTTTTTTCTCTGTTTTGAACGAAAAGAACCGGAAACGCGGAGAATGTTGTGGAAATGTTGCTTTTTCAACGGTCCAGGAATCGACTGCGCTCGAGTTCTAGAGCGGGTCCATTCAACACCGGAGAAACTCGGAGACACGCCGGGTCAAGTGTCAAATGGTCACTGATAGCCGTATTATTCTCACACGAATGCAATTGCGCTCGTGCCAACTTTATCCGGAGTGTGTGCACGAACGAAATTTTAATAAACAAGCGAACGAACATTCGCGTCCAGTTACCAGCGCACGTGCGTCGAAAAAGTGAAATTTCACTCAAATTTTTCATTTTGTTACAAAGAATGTCACGAATGCCATCAGATAAGAATTTTTAAATAAATAATTTATTTTCGTAAATTGTATATGAACGATCATGATCATCGTTCATATACAATTTACGAAAATAAATTTCGACGTGCTCCTTTGGAAATCATCGATTTGACGTTAAAATCGTTTAATTTATCGTGCAAAAATCTTTAGGAATTACCCATTATGAAGTCCATTTAGTCGAAAATAAGGAAGATATATTGTCACTCTAAATTTATTGGGGATCGTGATATCCGATGAATTATAAAAGTGATGAGAATATTGCTATGAATAATCCTCACAATACCCGAACTGTCACTACAATACGATAAAACACAATAGTATTTTTCGTATTATATTACTCTCCATGTGTATACGACATGGAGATTTATTTATTTCAAAGCGAAATAAAACTGAAAAAAAAAACTGAAAATGTGATTTAATTCACTATGCATACTGCATCCACTCTCAAAAATTCGAATTGTTTCTATATGGTGATTGTAATCAAATTTATTGATGTAAACTAACAGATTATCAAAACATCCATTCTTGACAGGAGAAGCAAAAGTTAGCACGCGCAATGCTCGTGTCGCATCGCCTATAGTAATTAATAATTACTGAAACTGCCACTACTAAACGCTTATCAGCACTGAACAACTTTTTGAAAAACTTGTCTCACGCCATCGCTGTCCACTGACGTACTAATTTGAAATCGAACCGAAAATCCGAACTTTCAATATTTTTCGAATGTTGATTGGTCGACGTGCCTCAACCAATCACCATTTTTCAATAATTGAGAAACAATTTTCGAATGTTGATTGGTTCAGGTAATTCGGCCAATCAACATTCGAAAAATATTGAAAGTTCGGATTTTCGGTTCGATTTCAAATTAGTACGTCAGCGGACAGCATCGAGTAAGTCAAGTGTCTCTAAAATTAATTCGGTGTCGAAAAGTGTTTAGTGACAGTTATCCGGAATATATCGAATGTCATTTTTAGCAATAATCTATATCAAATACGAGAGAGTGAATAAATATGCAGTGAATTAAATTGACTTTAAAATCTAATATCGCTTAAATATAAAGATATATCTCCACACGATATTCTTATCGTAAAAACAATATTGAAAACCTTCAATAAATATTCCGACAGTTCTCTATCCGTGAAGGATCGCGAAAAATGTTCGTGAGTCCGGGAGCATCGAGCGTTTTTCCGAACTCGCGATAACCCGTGAGCTTCTCTTTAAAAAAAAACACTCTCTGTGTTGACTACGAAAGTAAAAATAAGTGAAAATAGTTGAAAATAAATCTCGGGATAATTTTTTTTCATTCTCGAATTTCTTTTTCATCGATATAAAGATATAATTCATTATACCAGAGTCTTACAGATACAGATGCAGTAATCAGAGTGAATATTTTTAAAAAACGAGCAGTAACACAGCCGCTTTTTCCTTTTTTACATGTTTGAATTCATATATTGCGATTCTTCTAGGCGCATTTTTCATATAACGTTTCATAAATTTTGCGAATTTTTCCAAAAATTTTCAAAGTCTCATAACTTTTTAAATAATTGATATTTTAACGTGATTCCAGCGCCATTCGTTTCGTTTCGCAAAAAACTTTAAGAATTTATTACGAGTGATTACCCGTAATAAAGTTAATTTCGTCACGAGAAAGAAAATATATCGCAAATTGAAATTTTCATGGGTCCACGAAACACAGTGTGCTCAAAAAAGGTTGATCGAACAAGATCTTGAAATTGAAAAAAAAAAATCTACATTGAATCAATTATGACATGAATAATTAGTGCGTCTATTCTTTTAATTATTTTATTGATAAAAGGTTTAAATAGTATTTAACAAAATGACAAAATAAAATACAAATTAAAAAAAATGAAAAGAATCAGTTATTTGGTGGCTTTTATCCTCGAGGGTGAATTTCGAGATGCGATGATTGAATCAGTCGTAGATTTGAAGATTGAAATTGACGTGCCGAGAATTATTTCAAGTGGGCAACAGTTGTTGCGATGTGCATCGGGCGATCGACGGATCGGCGTTCCATCAGAATTGGAGCATTTATTGGTATATTCGATCGAACGATTTCGGACTCGTGTTCTCGTCTCGAATTTGGACGATTTCCTCGAGGGGTCAATTGGCCCGGAGCCGGTGACCGATCGAATTATTCCCACTGTATAGAGTAATTCATTTTCGAGGCGAAAAAAAGACGAGCCTCGAGGCTGAAAACGCACGAGCGCGATTTTTATTTCGCTCTCAATCCGGGCGAACTAATGCCGCTGCGCCGAGCGAAGGAAAAGTCTTCTCGACGGCTCCGTATCGCCGAAGAGGGAAGAGGGCATAGGCAAAAATGTAAGTGAATGGCCCGCGGTGTATATAAAGATGAGAATGAGCCGGGATGCTGCAATCCCTCGCAAGAAATCTTTCAGCGTTTACCGAGGTCGGTGAAATTGTGAAAGAGGACGATTCGCGATCGAGAGAACCGTCTCCGTTCAAACAATGAGACTTTTACAAGTAAGCCAAATAACAAATACTCAAATAATTTACAAAAATACCAAAATAGCAATAAAAAATAATGATGTTCAAAAGTCATTATTTTATAAAAATGTTAAAAAATTGAATTATATTATATTAAAAGTTACATTTTAATATAAATAATTATTACATTTTTTAGATTTTCCTGCTCGTGAGTTTTCTGATTTTCGTCCGGGCGATTCGACAGTAAGGTTCATTTTTTAAAAAAATATAGCTTTCCCGTAAATAAAAATGACTCTGGAAATTGTTGTTGTTTTTTTTTGGAACAGATTCGAGCGAGCGGAGAGAGAGGCCGGATTTAATCATCCGTGCTCCGAGGTGGATTCGAGTCGCGTGGACGAGTTCGATCGACCGGTCGTTTGCGCTTTCAATGGGAAACGATCGGACGAGGAGCCCGTTCGATACGTAAAAGTCGACGGAGCCCTGTCCTACGTGCCCTTGCCGAAAACGGAATCTCTCGTCTTCGTCGCTCCTCCGATTATAAAAACGTCCGCCGTCGTCGTCGCCACGCCGACGCCTTCCATCGACGAAAATACAAACGGGGTAAATTTTTTACTTTCTCGCATTATTTCACTTTTTAACACTCAATCTTTACGTTAAACTCTAAATATTTTGACGAATAAATTCATTGAGTAAAAATTATAATGTGAAAATTCGTAAAAAGTCAAACTATAATTTTGAGTACGGTCGCACAGGGTCGTCAACGTCCTCGCACATTTTTCAACGCGTTTCAGTGCTTCAAAAAATTTTGGAAAATTCTTGAACACTCCAGAATATTTCTACAATAAAAATCAAAATTCATTTTAATCCAGGAGTTTATATTTTTTAAGCAATGAATACCTATCTGAGTGAAAATGCTGTAGAAAAACGCGTTTTTGTTTAAAAAATAGATTTACAAAAAATGAGCCAGACAAGAAGAAAATCCTTTTAGGTTTTTGTTATAGAAATCGTAATATTAGAAAAAAATCGCGGTTCGATTGATTCTGCTGGAAAAAGTGTAATTATTGAAACACGTGAAAATAGGCGATTTCAAAGAGTGGCAAATCGATGATTTTATGTAAAAAAAATCAAGGAACACTCTTTATTTTTATTAAAAAATTATTTTTTTAAACAAAAGAAACATAAAAAGAATTAATGAAAAAATTTACTTATTTCGTGCAGACTGAAATAGTCAATAAAACATTCTGTAAGGAGCACTTTTTTACTGACGTTGCTCGCGAACTAACACCTGGGAAGCGGCCACACCACGCGTTTGTAATCTTCACTGGCCCAATTTTTGTTTGTAAAAATGTGCAAATTTTTCCTTTTTTCCGTTAGGGACAATTTAATATCGGAAAATTTTACAAGGTTCTCTAACGACCCTGTGCGACTGCGAAGGGCTAAAAATACATTTTAATCTTTATACAACAAAAAAAAATTAATTTAATTTCTGATTGTAAGATCACACGATTATTTAACGCTTCGTTTGCACGATAAGAAATTTTCCAAATGGACTTTCGCGGTATAAAAATGCTTAAAAAAAAACAAAATAAAAAACGAACTGAATAAAAAACACAAAGTGTTGTTTTCAGGCGTATCCAAAATATTCTTTCAATTACGGGGTAATCGACGGTTACACGGGTGACTCGAAGTCAGCCTGGGAGGAGAGAGACGGCGACAGCGTAAAGGGCGAGTATTCGGTCGTCGAGGCGGACGGATGGATTCGCACGGTGAGTTACACGGCGGACGAGCATCGGGGTTTCAACGCAGTCGTGACGAGGAGTCGTCCCCCGAAGCATCCGCCAGTCGAGGATTCGATAAGGACATTCGTACCGTCGACGATCTACAAGCCTGAAAAGCACAGCTTGAGACTCTAATTAGAGAGAGAGAAAGAAAAAAAAAAGAAAGTTTCCAGTCTGTCAAAGAAAAGACCGCTCGTTCGTGAAATAATTCATTTTTATTCTAGAAAAATTTAAAACGTCGTAACAGCTCGAGAAGAATTAATGAAGATCCTTTTTAACATACTTTTCAATGTCTTTTCGTAATTCAAAGAACGACATTCATTATCATTGTTCGTTATTATTCACTTTTATACAAACTTGACCTATACAAATTTTACCAACGAGCTAATACAATATTTTTGTAGTTATTTCCTTAAGAATTACACGATCGCGTGTCTCGATACGAAACGAAATTTTTCACTGCGACAATCGCGAGTCTTGCATTTTTGTCTTCTTTACAAATTACAAACGAAAGTGGACAAACGTTGCTTATATATTTATTTGCATTCAAAGTTGTTTGGTTTTGCATTGTCTCTATCGCTACATTTATGGGAGGACCTTTCTAGGAATGGGATTGGAATTTTTCCTTCCACAAGAAGTGAGCTATCGAAAACGAAGATACAAAATAATAATGCATAAAATGAACACGCTCGAGTTGTTAAATTATAAAAAAACAAACTTATTTTAAATTATGTCGATTTCGTGAAACAAAAAGGTGAGACGAATAACTTGCGCACAAGATGAAGAGTAAAAAAAAACATTCAGACGATAAAATTAATAATACTTGTGACGAAAATCTTTGGGATTTTCGTATTTTGGGATTCGTGTGAAGGAAAAGAGTTTTTGTTGGCTTACGTATGAATGATTTGAGGAAGAAATCGATGACGTGATGTTTTTACTTCTATCTGTTTCTCGATCTCTTGTTACTACTGTTCTTCTTAGCACTAGCCGATGAACGATTTTTGTTCGATTCTTTGCTATTCGCGTGTCCATCCTTCGCGGGTGTCGATACGTGCTCCAGATTGCCGTTCGATATCGGACCGTTGGTAAATTGTACGTTTCCCTCGGCATTACTAATGTTACCATTGTTCTGGGTATAGCCGGTTTGCACCGACGTGTGATTCTTTCCGGAGGCTTCTTTACTGTTACCGGACGTAACGACGTTGGAATTGCCAAAGTTGCAATTGTCTTCGCTCCCGCTGTTACCAAGCTGCGACTCCGATTCACTGTATCGTTCAACTAGAAAACGAGTCCGTCCATTATCAGAAACAACATCATTCCAACGATAGTGCGCTGATAAAAGACAAATGAAGAAGTTTGCGACTAGCATGCGCTACCTCAAAGGAGCCACATCTACCCCAAAATAATCGTGTGTCTTATCTACGCATCAACGAAAAAAATTGAAAAAAAAAAAGAAAAAAAAAGAGAAAACAAACCAATGAGTATAGTAATACACGAAAATGAGAGAAACAACCACGAGAACAGAGCAACAAAAGTAATCGGGTGCTGAGAAAAACAGGCATTAAATTATACAATAATTGTATTGTCAAAAGAATTCAATAACAAGAGTTACAAAAGAATAGAATACAACTTGATCGACGCAACGTTTCGCTAGAGAAAAACTTTTTGAGAATAACGAAAATAAAAAGAAAAATACATTCTTTAATATCCATTCAGGTCCTTACTTTTTTCCTGGGTGCTATCCACTAAACCGCTCACGGCCTAAAATAATGAGAAAAATTATGTTGTTGGAATTGAAAAAAAAAACAAAATGAAACAATTTTATATCTTTTCTCATTCTTACAGCCATCGACGTAATTGATGATTTTGAAAAGAGCCTCTCGGCTTCTTTGAACTTCCTATTTCTTTTGTCTGCTTTACAATTCGTACTTTTATTGCTGGCCAGGTAGCGGTCCCAGCCACGTATTATGTTGCCGTAAAGTTGTGTGTCCTCTAGGTAACTGCCCTCAAAAGCGTATATTTGACGTTCTAAATTGGCTAATGTGTCCTAAAATTGAAAAAGGTGTGCACGAAAACGAGAAATTAGAACGAGCAAAATAATTGTACTCTCCGACGTTGGAAAGTTCTAGATCAGAAAAATCAGTGAATTGACAATTGGTGACAGTATAACCTCAAAATTAAGGAATAAGAATTGTGTTCTTTTTACGCAAACACAAGATCTTGAATTATAGAATTTATAATTTTTCGTACGTATTCTTCACGAAGAAGTCTTGAAATTATTCTTAAAGCTCGAAAAACAATTTTTGCAAATGAAAATTTAATGAAGTATTCGGAATATGACATTTGTAGTTTTTAATAATTTTTCATACTCACCGCTATTTCTGCTTTTCTTTTAACGAGCTCGGCCAATTCGGCCCTCAAATCCACCGAAGATTTGGTACACATCCTTCCAAACAATCCTCAAAACTTTGTTTTTACAATTTTTGACACGATTTTTATGTCAGAGTTGTTTTTGCTGAACTTTTGGAAAAATGCTCAATAGGTAAAGTTTTCGAAATAACCAGTGGCGTCATCAGTGGTATCCGTTTGGAAGCGTATTTTTGATTCGTCTTTTTTGGCGCCAATTTCATTACGAGAGGTGTCGACCTCTGCATTTTATTTATACAAACATTGTTAAAAGTAAAAAATGTTTACAAACACATTTTTATCGTGCATAAGCTTACAATTAACGATTTTATAATAAATCTTTCATCGATAAATTACGTCCACGGCAAATAATTCGAATATAAGGAACAACCTAATATCACGTACTCTAGAAAGTAGAATAGAATGCATATGTCCGTTTTTGTATACTCTTTTTGTTGAAAAATGAATACGCACCATTTCAAATACACATTTGTTCCTTCTTCGTAATCTTCTGGCGATTTGTCCATCATTTTACGTTTGTAAGACAAAAAATTGGCGCAGTACCAATATAAAAGAGGGCTCGCGGAGGCCAGTAATCGAGTGCTAACTTGAATGTGCACGAAAACGATTGAAAACAAGGTCAAAAATAGTCCGTGCACTACGAAGACGAACATTTCGATCGGCAGTTCACCATTCGATACTTTTTTTTTCTTTTTTCCGAAACCCAACAGCGGGAGAAAATTTTTTTTGTGATCTCGGAAATATTGAGCGACGCATCGAAGATGTATGTACAAAATCGGAAAGGCGAGTATAAAATTCGGTATTTGTTTGAATTCGTAATATTTCATAAACCCAACATTCCAATATTTTTCTTGTACTTTTGAATAGGCGATTGGCAGCCAATCTCTGCACCAGGTCAAATTTTTACTACCGGGAGTCACCAAGTTATTTTCCATGGCAAATTTTGTAACATGGGACGGAACAAAAATTTCTCCATGGTACTCTGTACAGAAGGACAGGTAAATGTATATTTGAAAAAATATAAATGGTATCAAGGAGAGAAAGATTGTATTTAGCAGACCAAGTAGACTATAAGTAGTGCTGGCAAGGGCCAAAATTAGAGCTTTTATTCTAGAACACTGTCTGAATCCCTCAGAGATTTTTGGTAGGACAAGATTGTACCAATTTTGTAGCCAAAAGAAAATGGGAAAACCAATGTTGATCAGTCCATTAGATCTTACTAGAGCTGAAAGTCCAATTGGTATAAAAACAAATCTGTCATTTTCCAGTGACTTCAGCATACTGTAGAATGTTAAGTATGCAAACATTGATTCTGAGTAGGCAGCTGTAAAAAATATACTTGCTGGGTTTATGCAATAGAGGATAGCAGCTTTGTATGCCAAGCTTGTGCGACCTAGAACCCTTTTACTTAGGTCATAGAAAATAACAGTGGACTTGACAAAACAGAAGTAATTTATCAACACCGCTGTCAAAATAATCACACTGTGTTCGTTCAGCATGAAAAAGAGTTTGTGTGCAATAGCTCCAATGTAACGAGTACACATTGGGAAAACAGGGAAGAAGACTAGCACGTTTTCATGAGTGTATCCATATTTTGCAATATGAATGAAATACTGGGCATCCCACCTTGTCAATCCACCAAACACAATGTCAACAATTTTGTCCATAACGGAAACATGTTCCGAAGGATCGCGAGGACTCCTAAATGCATCCGCATTGTGATCTGGAACTATAGCATTGAACACAAATTGCAGAAATATCACTGTAGCTCTCGTTGTCACAGAAAACCAGAAGATCTTTTGTCTGGGATCGTAGGGCGATGACATTTTGGCATTGGCTAGCTTCATGATAATTTTCAAACTCGTCAATTACTGGCTTCCTCACCAGAATTCCATTCATTCTATCTTGAACCTGTAAAACTCAATTTTTTCAGGAAAAAGAAATAAAATTTAGTTTTATACTTATTCATTTCAAAGTTTTAACGTACCTGAGACGAATTCCATTTCGTACGAATAGGTTAGAAATGACGTTTTCAGCGCGATATCATTTCGAACAATCACAACTCGATGAAAGCGCGCCCAGCGGCAAACAACGAACTAAGGGCATTTTAAACTTGATTTGAAAAAAGAAAAATATGTATTTTTTAGCCTTATCTGGATCCAGATTCACAATATTTCTCTTTTTTTTCGACAAAATTTAATTTATTCAAGATTGTTGCAACATATAAAGCGAATGGCTTGGGAATTAATATATTTAGTTATATTTGGCCAATTTTCTAAATATTTTTTGAGGTACTGCAAAATGGTAAAAAATAAAAAGAAAAGTGCAAACTTTGAACTTGAAGCATGAGCATGGCTGATAATTTAAAAAGTACAAATATTTCTATATAAGAATGAAAAATCTACTACTGTTTTATTGGAATTACCTCGCTCGTTTCTGTCGACGATGCTAATTTTTAGACAACGTTTTGAGTGGTTGATAAAGATTCAAGATAGAGAGGTTTTGGTACTCGACTAATCGGGCTGGCCAGAAATAATGAATCCATCAATCGTCGTCGTAGCTATTTTGAAATTTCCCAGGCAAAAAAGAAACGCGTTTTCGAATAATTTATTGGATAATCGAAGAATTGGGTTTCGAGTCTCGTGTGCATTGCAAGCTTGGGATCCAGGATAATGAGAGGTCTCATAAGTGTGCCACCGAAGGGAGCGAGAACAAGTGTGGCCATTGGACCCAAGGTAACGAAAATACCCGGAGGCGAAACCCAACTCCGACGAAATAAAAGCCGAATAAACGTCCAAGGTAACAAAAACTGGTGCAAGTACGAGCTCAACGCAACAACTCTAATAGTCCGAAGCAAATTAAAACGAAGCCAACAACGACGAGCGATTCTTCATCCCTTTGATTTTCGCGAGACAGCCGATACAAAAAGAATTCAGCAAAACTAAAAAAAAAAAAAACCAGCTAACCATTATCCAATACCGATGCCAAATTGAAAATTTCACCGTATATAATTGACGGCAACGTTACATAATTTTCGTAACGTTCCAATCGAATTTTGAGATCTCGAATAATCAAGTTCTCGAATAATATCATAAATGAAGTTAAAGAGTTTTTGTAAAGGAATGTCAATATCTGGAGAATTGCCTGAAAATATAACAATTTGATAGAAAATAAGATTAGCTTTTCAATAAATACGAAATTTATGTAGGTTACCGAACTTTCTGTCCAAAAAAATACATTTTAAAATGACAAAAATTTACACAGTAATTTTGCTTCGCGTATGGGGTATGAGTATATTTATTTGAGTAATTAAAACATGCAAACACTAGAGAATTACAAGAATTTTTGATATGGTTCCTAGGGAGGGATTATTAATGATATCGACAAAAAAAGTGGGGTCATCGAACAAATAAGATAAATTTATCGAGTTAATCGAAAGTTCAGTGTGTTTAAGGTAGTTTTATAGTTTTATCGATTATTTAGGATTTTGTTGAAAATTGGTACAATTATTCTTTGATATGTTTCGCATAAGTGTACCAAATTTTAATAGGTTTCATCACGTTGAAATTGAGATATTTATTGTAAAAAATTCCAATTATCAGTGCTCTCCCATAAGAGCCCGTGTTAAATATTGCCATTTTCAATTCTAAATATCTTAAAATCCAGATGGTTAACCTTCTTAAAATTTAGGATAGCTCTCTATTGTACTTCAAAGAAGCTCCCTTTAGTTTTTTAAAAAAATCCTACGATTATAATTTTTTTTTAATTTCATAAATATGTACCAAGTACAAGCCACCTCAGATGACCTTGTATTTTGAGTACGTTGTCCTTAAAATAATTTGCAATAAATTTTCTTAATAAACATAAGCTCAAAAACCACCAGGTATGTAGATAAATTGGAATAAAAATTTTTGATTTGACAGAACCTTTCTCATTCGTTCAAAACAGTGCCTAATTTTTAAAAGTACAAATTAATTCAAAACATTATTCTTCTGAAACGCATCGAAAGAAGTGCCAATCTCGTATGAAAAAGTAACTAAAACAAAGCTTTTCTTCAAATAAAGATTTTTTTCTAATTTTATAATTTTCAAATAGCTGCCGTATTAACTACTCCGAAGTAACAATCTCCTTAAATGTAAACGATTTTAATAATGATTGCTGGACTGACACGCCGTTGAGGAATGTATGACGGAAAAAAAGAGACTTTGCGGAATGCATTGCGGAGTGATATCATGCAAATCTTGTGCAGCTTTCAACGGTTCGCGAATAGCGGTGGGATCTCGTTGCTCGGATCTATACGCCGGGTAATCGACACGGGATTGAGCGAAAGAGAGGAGAATTGGCCGACTACGCGAAGCGATACTGGAGTAAGGACGAATCGCAAATCATACACACGTATGGGAACACGACGGCAAAGAGAGCGGTGCGCCTCCTTGAAGCGATAAAAGAGAATCGGAGAAGTAAACCGAGGGAGGGTGGGGGGGGGGGGAAGGGAAGTGAGCGGAGTGCGAAAAGAACGCACACACGGTGCGCACGCGAAAAGTTTTTCGCGAGCGAGAAGGTATACGTATGCGCCCGGTGCTCAGCATTATTATGACGTTTCTGTCGGTTAAAGTATGATCACGAGCCGCAATTATACAATCCCCGCTCCAACTTGGACTTAACGAGCCGTTATTTCTTATTTTGATGCCAAAAAAGGTGTCGCCTCTCTCTCAGCCCGGAGAAAATAAGTCGCATGACAAATTCCTCGGCGCATCCGAGACGACAAATTATAATATTCATGTTTATCGGCTCTTGGTATTACGTCTTTTCGGTATCAATTAGTATCATTATTAGATAAATTATATAATAGATTACGTGGGATTGCGCTACGGAGTTTACGAAACTCGAGAGAGGACCCACTTGCGAAATTTTTATCCTACATTAGTTTCGATAGCCAAGTCGATCCAAGGGCAGCTGCAAAAATGGCTCTCACACTTTTTTTTTCCAAGACTATTTGGTACCACACGGTCTAGACTCTATTTCTTGCGTGTATCTTTGAGGTAGTTGACTCGGTACAGTCGGAATCAAAAGTTATCTTTAAACGAAATTGAGGATCGAAAGCGCGATATTTTATAAGTTTAAGATTTTAAGAAGGAGAAATGATGAAAAAATAATGTTGATCGTGGATTATCACCAACAATTCCAGTTCCTGAAATCCAATGTTGTGTCTTTATTCGGTACACATAACGAAATGATAAAAATTTGTTTAAATTTGCAGATGATATTCTTTCATATGAAATACGTTAATAAGATTTTTTAAGAATTTTCGTCTACGTATTTTCTGAACATTTAAACTATGAAATAGCGATTTTTAAACAACATAGTTATACATTTCATGTATAAAAACATAACTTTAATTACTCGAAAACAAAGTAGATAATTTTTTTTCGGAATTTATATAAATTTCTTTAGTGTCGAAAAAAGTTCTTTTTAATTTTCATCGAGTTCCTAACAAATTTCGATTCCCTATACTTTTAACATGTAAAACTTCATTTATTTTCTTCAGCTGTACCGAAACCCCTTAATCGATTTACAGCTAAAAGTATAAATATTGACAAGTTTATGACACAAAGTTTAAATTGATAATGAAAAACACACTTTTGTCAGGGGCTATCTCACCTTGATTCCTCCTTAAAGTAATTCGATGGGTTTTTTTCGAGTTAAATAAGTAATAAAATAAAAAAATGCATTCAAATTCCACTATTTGGATAGAGATTCATATAATTGATTTTATAATCGTTTCTTACGTGTCAAATTCGTGAGAATTTATTCATATTAGATATATCGAAGAAAACAAATTAAGAGATGCAACGATTCGAGAGTAACTCTTCCAAGAACACAATAATTAAGATGGTTTTTACCAACATAGAGATTCTATTTTTAACAAAAAGATCTATTTCCACGGTGAAGTAAAAATTTTTAATTTTTTTACGACAATTGTTAGCTCTATTTAGAAAAGTTCAGTTTTTCGATGGTATGCATTGGATAAATTCAGTTATTGTAAGTGCTTAGTTTTATTAAACACCTTCCAAGAGACAAAATAACGACGAGACATTGTTTGATACAATTGCACATAAAAATCAATCAATAGCGATTTTTATCCATAAAATATTTTTTCCCACAACGTCGTACCTATAGCCATCACTTTTTCAAAAAATATATAATTTGCAGACACGTATTTTTACCGATTACAATTTGTACATTCGTGTGATTAATTGCATAATTAATATAATAGTATATTATTAAACATTATTAAGCCAATTTATTTAAATAAAAATAAAGAATCGGTTTAATTTGAAAAGTGAAATTAAATATGAAGAAAAAACAACAACAATTAAACATAATGGCACGAAAATCAGCGTTGAAAAAAAAATAGTAATTACGGATGCCACGAGGTCAAGATAGGAATTGGGCCCTGAAGCGTGAAAGATGAAAGTTCTCGGATGATCGGGACGATTTAACCCGATAGCATCGGGTTTTGACGTTACCTAACTAAACTTGACACGGCGATCGCTTTGTGCTCGGAGCTGCGCTTCCGGACGTATATTAAATTTAATCTCCGTCGGATCTGCTTCGTGTTATTCGCGTTTATTTAACAAAATAAGCGGCAACCACCGATTCACATTTCGGGCAATCGTAAAATCGCGACTCGCTTGACAAATTTCAATCTCTCTCCGTAATGTCCGCGTCATGAATTTTCAACCCGTTGCGACGAAAAGAGACGCAATTGAGGTAAACGTCCCAATAGTTGGACCATTTTCGCTATATTATTTTTAATATTTCAATTTTTTTTATCAGTAAACTGAGAAGAGATTTAGTTTAAAAAATATTTAGTTGAAAAATATTTAGTTGAAAATATTTCGTCGAAACAACACTTGTTTATTTGAAATAATGAAACTTCCGTTAAATCAACCAAGAATTTAGTTCAATTTTCAAAATAATATCGTTGAACGTATTGAAACAAATATTTTGTTGAATCAACCAAATTTCGTTTTCAATGTAGAATCGCATGGATTATTTTTTCTGTACGAGGAAGTGTATTTTTAATGACGTTATTTTATTGGAAAAAACTCGCTCAACTCTATAGAGACATGGCCGATTTTCTGTCCAACTATTGGGACATTTTACATATTCAAACGTTCAAGTATTTATTTACTAGAAACATTATTTAAAATTAACACATCGAATGAGTTTTTAATTGCTAAAATATCAGTCAATACAGTCTATATATGAATTAGAAGCAGATTATTTCGTTTGAATATTTTTAAAATAAAGATAAAGTGAGAAAACCCTTAGCTGTTCGACCATCGGGACGTTTTACCTTATGCGGCAAAACGATTTACGAGAAATTTTCTCGGACCGACGGGGAAATTCCCAAGGGTTTTTACACTCGATCGCGCAAACTGTATTTCATTCTTCGCTGCGTAAAATCAAGCGTTTTTTTGTTTTCATCTCCCTTTTTCTTCATTTTCGCAGAAAATCGTCGTCTGTATGGATTTTGAGCGTGCGCGGAGTCCCAAGAGCCGCCGGATTCGGGATCACGAGCGTCGAACAGAGCGGTGAGTACACTTTCCGTGTGAAAGTAAAGTTTTATATCGCGGCAATAGTTGCTCCGAGCTGAACGACCGTGGTCCTCTCCCCCTCTCGCGTCTCGCCGTCTCTCGTTCCCTTCTCTCCATCTCTCTCATTGTCTTTATCGGCTCGCTTTCGGACACCGCGCGCAGAGGCTACGAGAAAATTCGAGTGACAGCGAAAGTTTGAGAGAACGAGGGAGAAAAATAAATCGATGAAGAAAACTGC
>JAPYYW010001268.1:0-31504 GCA_030522545.1 Cremastinae sp. A BG-2022a | reverse complement strand
GTAGTACAATTTATCATTCTTTTCTCTAAGTGTAGTCCTAAGTGTTTCTCCTCTTGTCACAGCTATCATTCATCCTCATGATTTTTTCAAATTTCCTTCCTCGTTTTCATTTCTCGAGATCTTGCACTGAGAGAAATCACAATAGCGGATTTTATCATAAAGTGACAACTGTGCTGATTATTTTATAACTAAATAATATGTTTATCGTAAAATAAAGTATATTTATGATTGAATCGAAACAGAATGTAAAATTAATTCTATAATAATTAGTATAGTTATTGTCACTTTTGTGTAGTAAAATTTATCATTCTTTTCTCTCAGTGTACAAACTTGAATTTCGTTGAAATCGTATTAACATAGTATCAATATCGTATTAACATAGGTATTAAATTTTCAAGAAGACACTACACTTTTCTGGAACAACAAATGATCATTACTTTTTTCTTTCATGATTTTTTAAAATGTTCTTTTTCGTTTTCATCTTTCTAGAGATTGCAGGGTTGAATTTTGTTGAAATAGCATTTCTTATTTGTCAAAAAAATGTATTTCGAAACTAATTTCGAACATCCGTATAACGTTTCAAAGTTTAAAAAAGTTTGAAAGAAATTATGATTTGTTACAACATTAAAATAATTATTTAATCCTTTCGTTATATGACACCTTCTTCCTTGTTTTTATCTTTTTAGAACTTGTATCTTGGAGTTTTGTTTCTCTTCTTTTTTTAAACAATTAATAATCAACAACAATTGAAACAAATGATAACCGTGTTATTTTTTACATTAAAACATTTGAATTCGATGAAAATATATTTTTTAAATTTTTTATTTTCAATGAAAAAAAAATCTTTTTTTGGAATAGTAGAACTTTCACTATTACTTACTTCATTTTTATACCAAATAATGGAAATTTTTGTATCACTTACGTAAAATTATTTTTGGCACTTTCAAAAATGAAAAAAAAAAAAACTTCTCAAGAATCTTATTGATAATTTTTTCAGCGGACTGTATTCCGTTGCAACTCACGTTTGACCCTTTTCATTTTTCTACAAGCTGGAGAAGAAGGTGTACGTCCGCTTCTATTTGCGTTTGCTCGTGCACTCGTTTTATACATGTAGGAGACGAATCGACCATTCTCTCGACGAGCCAACGACCGCGCCCGTCTGAGCTCGGCTTTTCAGCCACCCCCAATTCGCCACGTGGCGGATTTTAAAAACTTTGCCAGCCGGGCGAAAAAAAACTCCAAACTGAATCCTACCGAATCTTCTTCAAAATCTCGTGTTATGCGACTTTTGCCTCTGGAACATTTGTGGAACAAACACTATTTTCTTTTTACGATACAAATTCTAAAAAAAAATGAACTCATCTTTGCAAAAGAATAAAAAAAATTTCAAAGAAAATAACAAAACTGTAAGATATAATAAAAATGGGATCTTCACGATTCGATCTTTTTTCTCACAAATTTTTTTTACGGAGAAAAAACTCCAAAAGACAGAAAAATAAAGGAACAAATACAGGTTTGGTTTCAAGGATATGAATCTTGCCAATAAATTCATTTTTTTATAGAAAAAATAAATAAATTTTTCAGTGTAAATAACGAATACTTTGATCCAGACTTGTTTCTTCATTTAATTTTTTTCATCAAGAAAAATAAACTGCAAAAGACAGAAAAAAATAGACGAACAAATACAATTTTTTTCGATGATATGAATTTTTCCAATAAATTGAATTTTTTATAGAAAAAATAAATATATTTTTCACTGTAAATAACGAATACTTTGATTCAGACTTGTTTCTTCATTTAATTTTTTTCATCAAGAAAAATAAACTGCAAAAGACAGAAAAAAATAGACGAACAAATACAATTTTTTTCGAGGATATGAATTTTTCCAATAAATTGAATTTTTTATAGAAAAAATAAATATATTTTTCACTGTAAATAACGAATACTTTGATTCAGACTTGTTTCTTCACTTAATTTTTTTCATCAAGAAAAATAAACTGCAAAAGACAGAAAAAAATAGACGAACAAATACTATTTTTTTCGCGGATATGAATTTTTCCAATAAATTGAATTTTTCGAAGAAAAAACAATTTTTCAGTGTAAATAATAAATTTTTCGATTTAGAATTTTTATTCATTTTTTTCATCAAGACGATCAAAAAATTCTGGTAGCTCGGTCGAATACAAGAAATAACTGAGCGAATAAAAAAAAAATTGGCAACAATGGTTTCCTGTTCGTCAAATTCGACAGCTCTGTCGAATAAGAGAAATAACGAGGGGTATTACGCGAGATTATTTCGTACACTCTTCTCAGAAATAATGAATGACCACTTGTGTTTAAAATCTCCGGAGGTTCGTGCATTCCACTCTTTTTTTTTATTGCGCACTCACTATCTCTCGCATTCGGTCTGAATATCTTCATCTTTTTAAACCTTGTCAAAGACCACACAGACTTGTTTGTCCTGTCTCAAGCGTCCATCAAAGACCCTTTATGAACGAAGAACTCTGATTCGTCTTTCGTATCACTAAAAACCTTTTTTTCAGCTCTGCTCGCACTGATACTTAAAATAAATATTTTAAGAAAAAAAATTTGATACAGCATATATTGCTGGATAGAGTTTTTAATGGGCCACTACTGTCAATAAAGCGAATGAAACTTTTTTTTATTGTCTTTTATTATTGTAGAAAAACTTTTTATATTTTTAATTTTTATTTAATATTATATTTTTTTATAATAATAATATTTTTGACAATAATATCTAAAATAACATTTTTAATAATAATATTTTTTTTATCTTTTATTAAATAAATTTTAATTTTTTGATACAGGGTCAAGCTGTCGTTCAGTTAGCAAAGACCATTGACGACGTCACTATTTTCGGCGTTTGCAGCAAATCGAAACACGAAGAGCTCAAGTCAGTGGGTACAATCGATCACCTTCTCGAACGTGGCACCGACTACAGCAATGAAGTCAGGAAGTAAGAATTTTCATTTTTTTTTCATGCAATTTTTCAACAAATTATTTGTTCTTTTAAAATGTTAACTCGTAGCTTAATTTTTCACATTTTTCTTCGAAGTCGATAAACATTTTCGTCAGATATTGATACAATTTACTATAATTTTTTTTCAAAGCGATCAGATCTTCAAATGTCAAAATTTCAACATTGTTTATTACAGAAAATTCATACCTGTATTTGCTCTGAATATAAAAAAAGCTTTCATCACTGTTGAATTTATTTCATATGTTTAATATACGGTTTTAATAATAAAAGTTATAAATTTGAAACCATTTTTTTATTATTTAGAGAATGCTAATTTTTTTTAATTTAATAAGAATTGTGTTTAAAATGTTGATCGACATAATAACTAGCACGAAAAGATAGAAAAATTTATGGCAAGAATATTAAGTATATTTTTCACCTATTTGTCACGAAACACTTCCTTTTGTCAGGATCTATTTCTTTAACTCTTTCTTGAGGTAGTTTCCTGGAGTCAGTTCGTGAGTGATTAAATTCAAACTACAATCAAATTTTATTGCTCGTATAAAAAATGCATATTATTGGTATTACAATTATTTATAATATATTAAATTCGTGATTCGAACAAATTAATTTATTAAATATTAAGGAAAAAATATTGAAAGAATCACCAATTGTTCACAAATAATTTTTCAGAAGACTGTTTTGTTTATTTTCGCCAAGAAACTGACAGTATTTCGCAATAATTGTGAAATAGAAAAACTTTGAAAAATGTCCGTTCCATTTCTTTTGCCAAAAAATGACTAAGGCGATTATAATACAATTAATTTTTTTTTTCTTTCTTTTATTTCTCGAGTAATCAGATTGTATTTGAACGTTTTCATTTTTTGCTATTCGCGGAGCCTGAACGAAGACGTTAATTAACAATTTTTTCTCAGAATCTCCCCGGAGGGCGTTGACATCGTTCTCGATTGTGTTGGTGGCGAGGAGTGCAACAGAGGATTCGCCCTGCTGAAACCGATGGGAAAATACGTTCTCTATGGCTCGAGTAACGTCGTTACCGGCGAAACGAAGAGTTTCTTCTCAGCTGCGCGATACGTAAGTCCAAATATGGCAAAAATATTTTATCATCGTAGTATCCACGACTACTTTTACTACAATATTTGTTTATTTTATTTCTATCAAGAAAAATATGCGAAAAATCGAAACTGAGCATTAGCAAAAATTTAACATTGTTTCGCCAGCTTTTATTATTTTATAAACAGATCGGAAGTTGTAAATTGTTTTTCAACATCAATACGAATACTGTTGTAGGAATTTATTTTTTTTTAATTGCTTGGATATCTTTAAAAGATGAAACATTTTTAGGGTAGACACTTTTTTGAAGATGTATGGGACAGACAATTTCAGCATAAAGACATTAAATTCGTAAAATCCAGCCTCTGGCTTTTGTTAAAATGTTGCTAATTTTTTTAGTCTTTGTTTGACTATCAATTAGCAACTTGAACATATTTTAACAATAGTTTAAACATTGTTTTAAAATTTGGTAAAACGTTTTTAGATTTGGTCTATACAAAATGAACTCTGTTACAAATACATATATACAATGAAATTCACAAGAATCTTGTATTTTTAAAATTGTATTCAGTGCATATTTACGAATCTTCATAAGAAGAAGCAATGTTAAATCTCAACGACTTAAAAGTTTGATACCTCTCAAGATAGGAGTCGCATGAAAATCGTTTGAGATAGAATTTCTTTAAAATTTGCACAAATTTTTGATGTTATGTTGAAATTTATGCCAAATTTTAAGAAGCTTTACCATCTAGTAATCGAGATATCAATTGTTGAAAGTCGTCACATTTTTAATCTTTAATAAGAACCCATGTTAAAAGTGGCAATAATTTTTTGAAATAAATATCTAAATTGTATTTTATACGATTACTGATAATATTTTCAAAAATTCGTAATGTTCTACCTTTTTATGGAAACTACTTTTTCGTGAAGGGGAGCGGCCCATTTACCAAATTCTCATATTTTAAAAAGGTAGTTCTATAGGTACAGTCAAATCAAAATTTATTATCTCAATTTATCTCCATACCATGTGGCTTTTGAGCTTAAGTCAAGAAAAGTTGTTGCAAATTGTTTCAAGAACAACGTACTCAAAACTCAAAGTCATCCAAGGTGACCTGTATTTGTTACGTATGTATAAAAATCAAAAAATCATAATCTTAGGATTTTTTTTTAACTTTAAGAAGCTTCTTTGAAGTACAATAAAGATCTATACTAAATTTTAAGAAGGTTCACCATCTAGATTTCAAGATATTTAGGATTGAAAATCGTGATATTTAACATGGGTTCTTATGGGCCAGCTATGGGGAAAATTGGGATTATTTTTAACGATCAATATTTCAATTTCTACGTGGAGAAACCTCTTAAAATTTGGTACGCATATGCATTAACGTATCAAAGATCGACTGTACCAATTTTCAACAAAATCCTAAATAATCAACAAAACTATAGAACTACCTTAATTAATCTATAAAATACACAATATATAGAATGTGCTCGACATTTAAAGCAACTAATAAATTTTTTGTTTATCAGTGGTGGACAATGGACAAGATTTCACCGATAAAGCTGTTCGAGGACAACAAGACACTGTCGGGTCTGAATCTTCGTCGTCTGATGCACCAGCACGGAGCTTACGCCTTCGTGAGGAAAACTGTGAACCAAGTGTTCCAACTGTGGTCCCAGGGCAAGATAAAGCCTCGCGTTGACTCGACGTGGGCCCTCGAGGACGTTCCTGAGGCGATGCAGAAGATGCACGATCGCAAAAACATCGGCAAAATCGTTCTCGACCCGAGTCTCGAGCCGAAACCGAAGCCCATGACCCCGGCGAAGGGAAAGGGCAAGGACAAGAAATCAGCGAACCAGGAGGACAAAAAAGCGTCGAGCGTCGAGTCCGACGAGGGGGAGAAGAAGAAAGAGCCTGAATTGACAAACGGAACGTCCGAGGATAAATCTGACAGCGGTAAATTATGAATCCGATTTATTTTTTCCTTCTCCGCATCGTCAAAAAGATTTTTACTGGCTCGTTTTTACGATATCCCCATTTCGTTGATACGAAAAAAAAACATTTTTCCTTATCAAGATTGCTACGAAAGAATATATCTTCGAAAGTAAATAAATAAATACAAAAGGTAAATTTATAAGGAGGAGAAATGCAGACATTGTTGGAAAAATGTTGAAATCTTGAAAAAACTATTAATGCTGATAATCTTGGAACTGCTGTCCATAATCGTGTCTTCTTATGGCATACGTATTAATAATACCGAGCGAAAATACAATGGTACACGTTAATTAGTCAGTTATAATTGAGTAATTAACTTCATGCTTCCGCGACCGCTTTCTCTGCGAAGACCAAATTCAATCAGCGTATACTTTCTCACTATTCTTCCAACTTGGAAAAAAAAAACGACGCTGTAAAATTTACTTCTGAAAACACACATGAATTTCCATTAGATTGAAACATTTTTTTCTATGATTTTCATCATATTTTGTTTGTTTTCCTGTAGATTCGAAGGAAAAGGAGTCGAGCTGAATTGCCAGCGCCGGCAATGAAAGTTGAACACGAAGCCGACGTCGAGATCGAGGCGAACTGGTAGAGTATAGAAGAAAGAAGAAAGGAAGAATGAAAAACGCGACACGAGAAAACATCGAAGGAAGGAAGCAGAATCATCATTTATTTCTTTTCTCTTTTCGATTGATTAAAAAGCATTTTCTTTGAGATCTCGATAACGATCGACGAGTGACGGGAGAGGAGTGGAAAGAGGATACGCCGGAGAATAATCGCAGAATTTGCGAAGGAAAAAACAAAATACCGAGAAAAAAAAAGTTTTTAAGTGAAAAAGGCGCGCGGGAGTTAAGATAAATAATCAACCAAATAAATATCAATTTTGACGCGGTCCACAATAGTAGTTTGCAGTTAACAAGATTAGAGAGTGAATTTTGAGATTGAAAGAAAGAAGAAAATTAAGCAAAAGCATGATCTTATTTTTAATACCGTGAATGATATGATGAGCGCAGAGACCGAGTGCAGATGAGTTCAATTTTTTCGTAAAATAAGCGACAGGAGGAAGAATGAGTGACCGAGGACGATTTAGTAATAGCTATGCCGATGCGATGAAAAAGAAACACAAAAAAAATGAAGAACGTCACAACAAAAAACTATTTACCTATGAAATACCGAATATTGTACCGAGACCTAAACGAAAAAATAACGAAAAGCGAAATAAAAATAATATGTATGACGTACTTTCTATTAAAAATTAATCATTACCTGCTGAGAAGACGAGGAGGGGGACAAATTACATAAGAGCTTTAAATCTAGTAACCGACCTTCGATCTCATTGAATTTCATGTCATTGGAACGCAAAAAAGTTGATTTTTAACACGATCATTTTATGGAATTTCACGAAACATTTTTCCGTTTTGTCAAAAAAAAAACAAAAAATTAAAATTTGATTCATTGTCCAAGTAAAAATATATTTTTTCACGTCATTTTTTTTCATTACGTACTTTTTTCGCGATTATACGTATCTGTCACACAAGAATGAATTTATTACCGAAAGGCGAAGATTAATTTTTGAGGAAATAAATTTTTCCTCGCGATCCAACGATGCGAATTCAAGTGAGATAATCTTGGACTAAATCCTCTTATCGCTACTTCTACTATCAAAATACTCCGCCTGCGTTCGCTAAAGGCGAATTCCACTTATCGACCACAAAGCCTCTGTCCTATCCACATTACATTCGTTTTGGGTCTTTGTGAGCGTTTTGGACGATAAGTGGAACGTACCCTAAATAATATTGCTATTGTTGCCAAGAAACGTTTGTTTTCGTATTCTCCGCTCCCAGAGTTTCTGAGCACATCGAAAAAAGATGTAGAGGTCTCTTTACTTTCTCCCTTCGTTGGCTGAGAGAAAAGAGCAGAGAAAATTGCGTGAAAATGCGAAAATAATATATTTCGGTACGTTTCTCAAAATTTCTTTCGATCAAGTCGAGCAAGATATCGGGCCTCGGAAATTTATTTTTTGCTACTACGATGAATTCTACACTTTAGCGATGTCGTTTACAGAGCAACGTTTTTCTATCAAGATTTACAAAATTTCGATGAAACGACAAGTGCGAACAGAGGGCGAAGAAATAAAATCGAGTTTTATTGAAACAAAAAAAAAGGGACGAGACAAATGCATATCTCCTACCAAGGGAATTCAGTTTATAAATAGAGTAAAAAATATATAAATTGAAAGAACGATCTACAAAATTGGAACGAATTTTTTACCGATTACCTTATATTCAACTGACAATTTGATACGCAGCGTTATATCGGGAGACTTTCTGACGTCGTCGGTGCGTCTCAGCCAGGAGTAATTTTGAAATATTTGACGATCTACTATCATTACTGCCTTTTTCTGTATGCTGGAGTGTGAATTAAAAAAAAACAAAACAAATGAATTTTAGCGAAGTGCGACGAAAAAAGGATGCTTGACCGAACGCTAGAAAAAAAAGAGTCGTCAAAACTCGACGAGAAATGTCAAAGAGAACGCACGTTTAACACAAGACGCACATTAACGATTGAAACCGGGGGAAAAAAATGCAAAAATGTACGAAAACGTGGCAGCGCGAGAAAATTTAGAAATTAAAAAAAAAAAGTTTTTTAAATCAACCAAACATACGAACAAGACACTGTATATTTTACGTAAGGCTTTAAATGTTTCATCAAATAACTATCTATTATATTATAATATATCTATATATTTGTATCGGCCATTTTATCTCCCCCTCCCCCTCCTCCCAGTCCTCGTGAAAAATCTCGTTGAAATTCGCGTCTTTGGAGCACGACGAAATTAAAAAGAAAAAAAAAGTGTTATACATGTTTATTTCCAGGAAATAGATTTTTCAAGTATTTATATTATTTTTCTTAAATATTGAACTTTTATTCGTTGTGGTCCAACGATCCAAACGTCAACGACGTCAAAAAAGCTTCCTCGTCCTCGTAAAATATTTTTTTCTTTTTTTTTTATTACAATCTTTGGCCAATCTGGCCTTTCGCGTGCACGAATATCCATTGTTGCCTGAAGAATCAACGATGAATTCGATATCGAAAAAAAAAATGGAAAAATATCAGAGTAGTTTTTAAATAATTTTTTAACTGCGGAAACTTTTATTGAGCAATTCTTTCAAAGTGAATCAATCGAAAGTGTATCTTGAACTTTTATTATTCGTAAATAATTTTTAGGCTGAACCTTTTTATATAATAATCGATGTAAAGGACGTTCTTAAATGGTGATTGCGAAGGAATTCGGTGACGTTTATCTGTCGAAATCGGCGCAAGCTTCCGATCTAAGCGAGTTTTCACGATATTGATAAATCTTCGAATTATCGTGAAAACTTGGCACTTGCAAAGATTTGATTCAACGAGCACAGATTCGTCGGGAGAGAATGGGGATTGAAAAAAAAATAATGAACATTTTTTCGAAATTTTCGATTTTTTCCCAAAACGATCATTTCTCTCTCTCTCTCTCTCTCTTTCTTTGTATTTCTCACTCACTCTCTCACGAATTTTTAATCGAATGTACAATATCTGTAATGCGTTTCTCCCATTTATTATTTCTGCGAATCATGAAAATATTTTTCTCTCGATTACAAAATCGCGTTTCATGTCTCGTGTAACGAAGGACGAAAAAAAAGGGTGTATATAAATACACGTATCGCTTGTGCTCGTCACACAAAAAACAAAGTTGTACGTTTTATTGATCTATTCATGAAATGATTAGGTATCGTTGTCATTATTGATATCCCACATTTTTTTTTGGACACATTTGTCGCAATAATTTTAAATCGCTTTGCTGGTCGTTGTCGTTGTTTCGAGTATCTTTTTTTTACGCCTCGAACGAGTTTCGGGACGAACTTCGGTCGGGAGAGGAGCGAGGTGAAGCGAAAAGGGAGAAAATATAATAATAAAATAAAATAAAAAAAAAGCAAAAGATGTGAGTAAATTCAAAGAAAATATATGAGAAAAATTAAAAAAAAAAAAGAAAGAAAGAAAGAAAGAAAGTTGTGAGAAAAAATGGAAAAAGCACGAAGGATAGGTGAAAAATGCATGAGCGGTATAAATAATTTGAAAAATAAGAATGCATACTACGAAGAATATGTGTAAAATTGTAAAATTTACTTCGCACGTCGGGTGGGAGATTGACGGTACGGTCGTGAGCGGGATAATGTACAGACACAATTATGATAGTGAGATAGTCCTTGCTTCGAGTTGCGAATCTCGGAATGGATTTCGGATTCGTCGGTTCGAGTGTGTGTTGCGAGTGAGTGAGAAATACGAGAGCGAGAGAGAGAGAAATGGAAACGAGACAGGAAATGTCCGAAAAGAAGAATTGAGGAAGAAGATCAGTTTCGAGGCCACAGTGAGACACAAAAATGAAAATTTTGGACATATTTCCATTTGCTTTTTATTTAAATTGAGAGCCAAATCGTAATTGTCTTTCGATTTTTGACAATACGAAAGGAATTCATGATAATGATACGGATTTTCATTATTCTCACTTTGGCCTCGAAACTGATCGAGGAAACACGAAGCTTCAGACCGGAAGTCATACTTTTTTTCGAAACTATATTCGTTTTCTCAAATCGAACGAAAAATTAGCACGTCATTGATAAATTTACGTAAAAAAGAAATCAATGTTCGAAAGATGCTCGAAATAAAATGATCATTGTATCGATAATTTAGCTGACGTGATAATTACTCGTTTCATTCGAAAGAAAACGAACGAATCGTTTGCACTGTTTTATTTAAAAAAATGTCTAATCTGCAGAACTCGAAGTGTTTCCTCGTGGAGACCCGACTCTACGGTTTCCACGAAACAACAAATGATCGAATAATGGAAAATAACAATGGCGACACGTGGTAGGGGGAAGAAACGATTATTTACCGTTTTATCTCCAAGTTCTGATGATTTCGCATACAAATATTTATCACACAGAAAATGCCTCACTCTGGATGTGATATTACTATTATAATAGTGATTATTATTGATTTATTACTATTATTATGATTATTAGTATTATCATTCTTATTACTGTCACTATCATCAATTATTGCGTGATTATAAGATCGAAGGAAAATGAAAAATTGTACGTACGATGGAGTGTGAGACGATCCCGAGTAATCGATCATCAGAAGAATCTTCACACCTGATCTCCTGCAACGACGGCTTGATATATAATAGATTGTATTTTTGGCTTATTATTGTAAGACTGACTATGTTGCTATATTAAAAAGATTGCTTCGAAAAGATGGAAATGTTTTCTTTTTTCTTCGAGATTTTATTGGGGAAAACTAAACTATAGTGTGATATTTTTTTTCGTTTTTTTTTAAGTAGGTGTAGTATCAGTATTTTTGATAGTTACCTATTTTTTGTTTGTTTGAACATTCTCGAATAAAGTATAAAGTTATTCAATTTTTTGAAAAATTCCGTAAACCTTTTACAACTTTATATCAAATTGTTTAGAATTTAACTGAAACTTTTATCAAAAGTTATGAAAAATGTCATCGATCATACATTTTACCATTTTCACACTTAAAAATGTTTATACTAATTTTCAAGTGATGCTTCGGGGTGAATTGGAATGATTTTTTAAATGATAATTTAAATGATAGTGGTTAAATCTTTAATATGTTTTTTTGAAAATTCATGAAAAATTGTTTTATCAAATTTTCAAGCGATTCACTAATTGATTGCAAAGTTATGACATTTTTAATCAACGGAATTTTAACATTGCTCCTTATGGAATATTGATTTAGGACTATGATTATGAGCTACAAATATGAAAACGTTTCACTACATTATTTCATTTGTCATTGTTTAAACAATACTAATTATTAAAAGTATTTGAAAAGGATCAGAAAAAAAGTTGAAAAATTTATGACAAAATAAAGATAAACTATAATTTTTATTAAACTATCATGAAAAACAAACTTTTAGCAGGGACAATCTCTTCAATTTTTCCTTAAAAAAGGTGCGTATATTTTTAATAAAATGTACCTTTGAAATTTATTCATCCAATTACCTTCTTATATGTTAAAAAAATTTGGGACAAAAATTTCAATGACAGATTAATAGGAGAATCAATAAATTTCATCGATAAAAATTCTCAAAATTTTCAAGAATGTTGTTTTTTTCTTTTTCTACTGTCGTTATAGTATCGTATGTAGTACTCAGATTTTATTTTTATAATAAAAAGTTTCAAATCGATTGCTTGAAAATATTAATACGAAATATTAACGTGTACGATTAGAATGAAATTTTTTTCACATCGAAAAAATAAATAAAAATATCTGATGAAGAAATAATAAGTTATTGGAATAAATAGCACAATGCTTTGCAATTTCGAATTCACTTTTTTTTATTTCGAGCAAAGGTACAAAAGATTTTCTGCATTAGTTCCTAGCGAGATATAAATGTTGGTAGTTTTTTAATCCTATATTCGTATGAAATATTATAATTTAACACTGTAATAATTTAATTAAGGCAACTCTTTCAATACTTAAACGTTTTTATGTTCTACTCTTTGAATATATGTCTTCGTCATTCTGGAATCAAGAGGTCTAGGCCGCGATTTGCGTAGCGGACAAGCTTTTCGAATGCGACACAATAAATTGTTTGTCCTTGTCGTAAACATTTTCATAGTTAGTCTCATTGGTAGCGTACAATTCCAACAAAAAAAAATGTTCTTCTACATTATTACTTAAAATTAAAAGTATATTATAATTTCGAATTTCTAATATATAATAAAATAAAAAATTAATTTGTTGATTGAAGAAAGTGATAAAAGATGAAACACAAATGACAATTGTTTTTTCTGACATTTCAATGGTGCAGTTTTTATGTCGATTTGTTGAAATTTGATTGAAAAAAACTCTTGGCAGTTGACTCGTTTGGATCGCAAAGTAGGGAAGGTATTTCGTCGACTAGACTAGCAAGCGTGGTTTCAAGATAGCTAAAAAAATTTAACGATTTTTATTTACAATGTTCTCTGGGGGTGTCGCAGGTCCAAGGCCTCTCTTCCGTCAAGTCATATAAATAAGTTAATAAATAAAAGGCTTCGAATATCCGATAAACGATAATTTACAAGAAACGAAAGTTTGACTTATTCTCGTCGAAAGCTCCGTCCTGGGCTTCATCGGGAGTCACATTTCTCCTCTTCGAAAAACAAATTCGTTCCTATTCGATACGCAAGCTTTTATATATTTACAAGCTTTCTTTTTTTAAATCGCATCTAACGCTTTTAATCTCTCACCGAAGCTGCGAATTAAGCTCCTTTGAGACCAAAATGAAAATTAAGAGTATTTTCTAAATGTCGAAAGTATCATTGAAAACCCAATGCTGAAGAAGTTTTTTAAATAAAATTTTTCAATAATGTAGGAACATCTTCAACGTTTCGTACTGTAGAAAAGTTTTTCCCTCTCGAATTGTTATAGTATTGCCCTAAAAACTTACATAAAAAAGTGTCTAAATTTCGATTTTTATTTATTTTGGTCTCTCAAGTGATTATACGGATATCCAAAAATTCAATGCTAATATCATAAAAATTGGATTCTCCGTAAAATTTCGAGTCGAATAATATCGAGGCACTTTTTGATCCGATGCACCGGTGACGAGTTATCGAGGTGTAAAATCGAGCCAATCGGAAGCGCGCGAGTCACGTGACCGCGCGTCACGTGGCCACGCGACGCTGGCTGATTGGCCGAGCTTTGTTCGTCGATATCTCCCAAACGGTTCCTCGTATCAAAAAATGCCCAAATACTTTTCGACTCAGAATCTTTTCGAAAATCATTTTTTCATGATTATTTTAATTTTTGCCATAAAATTTTTTTTTTTAGCTACGGACATCCAATTCCGAGACGGCTCGTATGGGGAAGTAAGGACGGAGCGATCAGAGGGCGGTTTCGAGGGTCGGAGCGCTCGGGCTTCGCGCCACGCTACGAGCGATCGTCGGCTGGGGCGATTCCGATCGCGCCCTGAAGCGCTTCTCAAAGTAGGCACTCTGGCGTTGATTGTTACAACTACCGTTACTGCTATTCGTCCCCGGGACACCAGCGAGAAACTGCGCTCTCGCCAACTGATTATTGTACCTGCGAGCTTCGCAGTCGTATGTCGTAACCCCGCCGACATTTTGTCCCGGATTTGGGGAATTCGTCGTCGTGCCGTTCGCTTGACGGAGCTTCGGCGTGCTCGAAAAATGTTGCGAGTCGGAAGTCGGTAGTCGTTGCTGAGAAATAAGTCGCATCGCGACGTCGTTGCGAGCGTTCGGGCGAGTCGCAAGTCGGTTGTCGCTTTCGCAAGAATTCCGACGATTCTCGTCGCCCGTTCTCTCGTCGATCCCCGTCGATCGGCTCGACGGTTTGGCCTCGAGGTCGAGCTGCCTTCGGAAATTCGGACGCGGCGTCGGATTCTCCGGCGACGGCTTCATCGCCTTTTCCTCCGCGGCCGTGTCCTCTATTATCGTCGACGAGAGAACGTCCGTTCTCGGCGTCTGGAATCTCCAGGCCGATCGCGGACTCAGAACCTTCGCGAGCGGTATTTGCGGCAAATTTTGGTGATAGTGGTGCTCGGATTGTTGGTAATTCTGCTTGTGGTGGGATTGCGGAGGATTCTGCTGCTGATTGCACTGCTGTCGGGAGAGCCTCAGCTGCTCGGCCGCCGAGAGCCTCGTCGGGCCCAATTTTACACTTTGCTGGAGCAGCAGCCGTTTGAAATCAAGACGCGACGTCGCTGAGGGCGATTGGACTGTTGGCGGGATCTGAAAATTCATTTTTAAATTTACACTGCTGTTTTAATTGTTTGATAAATTTTTCTATCGATGAGATATATATGTCTTAAAAATTCAACGATACTTTCTATATTATTTTAAATGTCGACATTCTTTTATTATTGATATACTGAAAGGAATTAAAATATGTAGTAAATTTACCATTAAGTGACAACTATACTAATTATATTACATTTAAATATACTTTTATAGTTCAACGTAATGTATTTAGGCTGGGATCTTAATAAAATAAAATTAGTTCAATAAATTGGTATAGTTGTCTCTTTTTTATAGTAATATCTACCATACGTTTCTCTCAGTATAATGAATTTATTGATTATTTTTTCTTATATACAAACATATTTTTCCAAACGTTTTAGTATTTTATTTATGATAAATATTTTTAAATTTAAGATACGAAATTTATGTGTTAATTTTAAGCAATATTTCTAGTAAATATATACTCAAACGTTTAAATATGTAGAATGTCCCAATGGACAGAAGATCGATCCTGTCTCTAGGATTGAGCGACTTTTTTTCCAATTAACGAACGTTATGAAAAATACACTTCTTCGTACAGGAAAAATAATCTATACGATTTTATTGAGAAAAAAATAATGAAAATATTAAAAATAATATGACGAAAATTATCCAACTATTGGGACGTTTACCTTATAGGGAGAAAAAAATAAATACACGGAGAGAAAAAGTCCGAGAAAAATGACCATGGTGTCTCTATAAAGCTTGTGCAAACGACATGTATAGGAAATTTTCTGAAAAATCTTTGAAAAATTGCTCCAAAAAATTGCTCGAAATTTTACCGTGCTGCACGGAAATTTTGTGAAAAATCTTGGAAAAATTGGTCTAAAGCGTTAGAATTTTTACGACAAGTATAATTTCCTATACTTGTCGTTTGCACACACTTTATAGAGACAGCATGGTCATTTTTCTCGGACTTTTTCTCTCCGTGATAGGAAAGAGTTTATAAAGTGATAATCGTACCTCAGGCGTTTTGTGCGATTCCGGGCTCCAGCTGTGTCTCGTGCCAGGCGGAGCTTTTGCCAGGGAACTGGTGGAGCTGGCCGGGGAGAGAGTCTCAGCATCGTCCCTGATGTTGAGCCGTCTCTTCGACTTGTAAATCGCAGCGAAAAGTTCCTCGTTGGACATGGTGCTCTTGGTCGGCGAGATTATCGAGAGATTCGTCGGAGTGTTGCGCCCGGACGAGCTCTGGGTCGGCGTGTTCCGACCCGAGGATCCGGGTATCGGCGACGGACAATTGTTCCCGACCAGGGTCAGCCTTTCCGCGACCGCCGGGTCCGGACGTATCGTCGGCATCGACGATTTCGAGGCACCTCCGCTGTTCGCCGCTATCGGCGATATCGTCGAATTCCGCAGAATCTCCGTCGATTTCTTCTCCGTCTCTTGCACCGGCGACGATGCGAAGAAACGATAACCGAAGGCCGAAATTCCGAGGGGCGAGACGAATCTGTTTCGCGAAATTCAATTTCAATTTCATTCTTTTATTTTCACTTTATTTCATTTGATTAAACAAACTTTTACTTTATTTGTTCAATCATGATTTTATTTAAATTTATGAAACGTTGCGTGATTTTTTAATATATTTTTTTAATGAATTTTTATTATTTTAATAAATAAAATAATTATTAATTAATTATTATTATATTTGTATATTATTATTATTTAATAAATAAAATAATTATTTTTATTCATTAATCGAATCACGTCTCGATAATGCATGTTTCGTAGTTATTTCATGAAAATATGTGCTTAAATATAAGAAACATAAATTAAATGAAAGTTTACACGTTAAAGGACAAAGAATGGAAAATTAAGGACATGATAAACATTAAAAACATTAGTGTTCTTTGTCAGTAAACAAAATTGATATAAATTTGGAAAAAAATATTATTGTTTGTATTTGCAAATATGTGTAAAAATTTGGAATCGAAGGTGTGAATAATTGATTAGTTTTTTCGCACCTGAAACGTAAATTTGCAAATACTTTGCTTACTACTTCAATAATACCTTCAATTCTTTTTTAATCTCTCTTTTTTAAACATACAAAAAGTACATATTTGTAAATTTTTTCATTAAAAAATTAAAAAATCTTTTTAATGTTTTAAAAATTAATAAATTTTTTAAACATGGAGGTATTATTCTTGAAGTAGTAGGCAAAGTACTTACAATGTTACATTTTTTTCTGTACATTTTTTTCATTGAAAAATGTACAAATACGTGTTAACTTCTTTATTAAATATCTTTTAAACTATCCTCCCAAAGTTCACCAACTTTATCAAGCATTTTTAAAAATCATTATTTATATGTAATCGCAGTTTCATTAAAATCTCTCTTTCACACTATAGATTTTCACATTTTGTACTCTATCTATTTTGTAAGTTTGCCTATAACCTTCGTTATGGCATAAATAAATTTATCTATCTTTTTTGAGGTAAGAGATCAACATTCTAGAAATACGAGAATTGCATTAAAATTTACCTATTTTTCGAGTCGATCGGAGTTTGCTCGTGATGTTGTTGAAGGCTCTCGACGAGTCTCGATCTTCCTTGCAGCTGGACATTCTTGTTGTTGTTGTTGTTGAAATTTTTCGGATTTAGAGAATTATTCGCGTAGGCATTGGCAGTTTCGTTGACGCGTTTCCGTCCGTGTCTCGCGAGCATGTGCATGGCGCTGAGTGGACCTCGGCCGAGTCCCCTCGTGATGTCAGGTGTCACGCTTCTGGGTGGTTCGGCCTCCCTGGCGGGTCTCCTGCTCGGCAGAGTGAAAAATTGCTGTTGCCCGTCCAATCCGGCGCAATGCTGTCGATTTTTCGCGTTTTCCGACCTGACCATGTCCTGGCCGTAATTGCAACGGCCGTCCGGGCAAATCTTCGCATCGTAATACATTTTTCCGATTTTCTCATTTTTCTCGACGCTGAGACGATTCTCGGCAAAACTTGCGGCATAATTTTGCTTCGTTCGCTCGTAGCTCGCCCTGTTGTCGTCGTAGATTTGGTAATCACGCTGCAACGCGTCCTTCGAGTTCGCGCCCTTCTGGCACGCCTCGTCGACATAATCGACGCGATTTTGGACCTTGTGCCAATCGCTCGGTTGCGGAGGACCGACGTACGGCGGCGGAGCTCCCGATGACGCTCCCTGGGACGGCGCTGCCTCGCCGGAAAATTGCAGCAACGCTTGATCTGAAACAAGCATTTTTCCAAATTTTTTTCCTTCGTCGGCTCGTTCCACAAAAAAAAGTTTTTATCATTTTATTCAAATTTCAAATCTTCCTCCGTTTACTAAATATAATAACCCTACGAACGACTATTATTTTTGTTAATTTTTTTAACCATGTTTTAATTATTAATGTTAATGGTTTACAATTCAGCGTTAGGCGAGTGTTAAGGTAGTTCTACCGTGGTTTTATATGGTGAAAATGGTTTTCTATAGAATTTTTTAAAAATTTGCACAGATGTTATTTGACATGGTGCTCAAGTTTTTATTAAATTTTAAGGATGTATGAGAGATATTTTTGAAAATATGAGAATTTCATCATTTTTTCGTATTTTGGTCTTAAGCATATGAAAAAATATTGTGCTCATCTTGACATCGTTTTATTGAATGGTTTAAGAGTTATCAAACTCTAAAGTTGTTGAAATTTAACATTGCTTCTTATGGATTAATATTAATAAATTTGCATTGAATACAAATTTAAAAATATAAGATTCGTGTGAATTTTTTTTTATATATTCGTATTAGTGTACATTTTATATAGACAGTAATTTTAAAATGTTTTACTACATTTTTGAAATTTAATCGATTAAATAATAAAAAATGATAAAATTATTGTTAAAATATGTTCAAGTTACTAAATTTATAATCAAACTAATGTAAGACTTAAAAAGTTGGCAACACTCTTTAGTAAAAACCAGAGTCCAGATTTTACAAATTTAATGTCAAGAATTTACTTTTTGCTGGGATTGTCTGTCTCATACATCCTTCAAATGTTTCGTCATTAAAAAATGGAGATATTTGTTGTTGAAATCGTGATTTTCAACATGAAATATCCTGACATCCAAATGGCAAAGTTTCTAATAATTCTGCACCAATCTTCATACGACAATCTTAATACGACATTAAAGAAGATTCATCTAGTTTTTTAAAAAATCTACAGAAAAAAATTTCAATTGATGATAATACTTTTAGTTTACACATAGGAAAGAATCATGATAATTTTCCATGCGAACATGCAACAGTCCGAAACGTCAAACGTTTGTTTCGCAATGAAATTTTTAAAAAAAGAAGACAATGCAGATAGAGTAAAGATTTTTAACATTCGTATGACGTGAACAAAAAAGTACTCACCGAGTTTAATTACGGAACGTGTAACTATGGCATGATTAACGTAGGACGTTCCAGTGATTATTAATTAAGTGCGAACGAAGTATTTTTTATAATCGTGTGCAGGGTGTTCAATCGATTGATTGAAAAGCCAAGTTTCATGTTCCAAAGATTGAGAATTGGTATTGAATAGTGAAGAAAATGCATTAAAAACATCGAAGTAGAATATTAAATAATTTTTAAGACGGTTGTGCTGCTACTTAAGGTATTTCTCGCGCAAAATAATGCCCTAATTCTTTTTTTAATTATTAAAAATAACTTTTTTAAAAAATAGGTTATCGAAGTTTTAACAGAGAATTTTTATTTTTACTAAATTATGATTTTTAGCATAGTTGTTAATGGAAGAAACGTCTCTTCTCTACTTCAACTAAAAAATGTACATCTGCATTATCTTTAAATAGTGGATATAAAATATGGTATGAATGGATTTTAATGCGAGGAACTTATTTATCACATAAAAATGTAAGGTCGTGAAACATTTGAAAGAATTGTTTCCATTTTAAAGTGAAAGCCAGTATATAACCACTTATAACTAATAATATATAATATTTATAACTAATAATATTTATAACTAATAAATTTATAACCATGTATAACATTTTAATAACGTTTAAAACAGTGCCTAATTTTTATAAGTATAAATTAATTTTAAAAAAAATTCTTCTGGAAAGTATTGATACAAGTGAATCTCGTATGAAAAAAATTAATAAAATAAAAGGTTTCTCTTAATTTAGATCTTTTTATCATTGACTCCTCTGAATTTACAATCTCCTTAATGTATTCCCTAAAAAATGTTCATTATTGTGCATTTTTAGTATTGATTCTTAAATATTACGTTGAATGTTCATCAGTTGACTTCATCGTTATCAACTAGTATTCTCACAATTTCATTAAATTGAAATGTATTTTTTTTCTATTTAAATCACTTTGATAACCTGTATTTTTTAAGATTGGATTCATATTCTTCTAAGCTGTCTAACAATCAATAATTTTTTTAATTCGATCATAAAAAATACATTGAGGATTTCCACAATACCTCATGAACAATAAAAAATTCACAATTAAACGTCATGATCATGAAAAATTCATTTCCATCAAGGATTATTTCTTCAATTCTTCTTTAACTCTACAAAACACATATGCAAATTAAGAAATTTTATTCAAAAACTTATAGCAGCACGACCATCTTAATAACTAAATTTCGTAACAGAAAATTGTGCAATAGTAAAATCTTGAAATCGGCGCACAACGAACACAAAAAACACACAATGGACGTGAACTTGGGTAGAGGATCGTGATCAACATGAAATTCGCATAATTGGAACACAACGAAAAATTATTTCTTCCGCGTATGATTTTTCTTTTCTTTTCAATAATAATTCAAAATTAAATTACCTTTACCCTTCAGGATTTCAAGAATTTTTAAAATCATTTTTACATAATATTATGCTTATATCTTGTTGTATTTTTATAAACAAACAAACAAAATTAATAATCTTCTTGTCAAACACTTTGAAAGAAAAAGTATTTTTTTATTAGCTCTCTTCTCAATTTTTATTTTAAACAAGAAAAAATATTTTTTCATTACATTCGAATAATGCGAATCGTAAAATAAAATCGTGTATGTACATTTCGTGAGCCAGGACGGTCTGGTACATATGGTGCCTGCAAGCTTTCGGCAGGTGTCGTTGGGAAAAGTGACAGAGAGAAAGATTCAGCGAGAGTGAGTGAAATGAAATAGGAAAACAAAAAAAATGACAAAATGCAAATGCAGTTTTGCGAAAAAAAATCGTGTCTATTGACGTACAGAAATGATGCGGTAAAAATAAATTTAATGTGAAGAGTGAGAACGATTATTTACGATAATAAACACGCAGTAGTTTTAACATGGTATTTACAAAGTGATGAAAAAAAAACCTTAATTATCTTCGCGCACTTGTCGTTTCGCGATCGGAATTTCGATCGCGTTATGGTTTAATTGTACAATAATTATCGACATCAGTCAGTCAACGCACTAATTGAAAAACGCAATAATCGAAGACACAATTAACAATTATTGTATCGTGTGCTATTAAATTAAAAATTAAATTTACAAAATATAATACATCTTAACGCATAACTGCATGCCACCCCAGGTTGCAAGAGCGTCCGCGGGTATTCATATATTAGTTGCAAGCGATTTTTAATATCCCTTTTTATTTATTTTTTTGCGGCAACAACGATATTGACCTATTTTTTCACGATATTTACCCTGGAAACAAATCTTTCTCAGTTTTTCACTCGTTCTTGGCCATAACAAATATTTCCACGTAAAATATACGTTCCAATGAATGATATTAAAACAATAAACATCAATTAATTAATACAGACATAAATTTGGATTTTCGGTTAAGTTGTAATTAAAACTGATGGTGATTTTTTGAATTTTTCGAATTCATTTTTATGCATTTTTAATGCATTTTTAAATAAATCGAATAACGATTAAAATTAATATTTGAGCGGTAATCATTAAAGGAAAAATGTTCAAAAATTAATAAATGTAAGGACAAGAGTGTGGCTATTAATTATTTTTTCTCAAGTATTTAAAACAGTGTTTTTATCTCAAGAAATAATATCGTGAATAGTTAGTCAATCCATTTGTTAGTCACACTGCTACAGACGCTATACTTACAACGAGAGGCGAGCACGCTATAATTAGCTAAACATAATCATGCGAAAAATCATTTTTACTATGTCTTATCTATCAATAAATCGTGTGCAATAAAAAAATAACTACGACAAGCATTATTGTGTGGGAATTAGGCAAGTTTAAATTCCAATTATACTCGCTTATTTACAAAATTGATTAACAATGTTTGACATCCGGAGAGTCTCGATGAAAAAATTGATTAATCTATAGATTTGTCGATCGTTCGATCGATATTTCGACGATCACTTTCGCTGGACGAGAGAATCCTCCATAATCGAGTCACGTGGACGTTTTTATCTTATTCATCGATTATTTTAAACTATAATTTAAACATTAATAATACATTTATGGCTCGGACGGATATTTTTGCGGGAATTATCACTAAAATACTTTTGATTTTTGTTATTGCTATAATTTTTTCGCAGAATTATTTTTTTGCCTCGAATTGACATTGTCTGGCATTCAGAATTATGTTATTCGTTACTGAACACGATTTTTCAACATTTGTTTTCAAAATTCTCTAAATAAAATATTTTCATATCGTTTTTTAAATGAAAAGCAAAATTTTGATTTTTTTCAAGATGAAGAAACGAGAAGCATTAAATTTTCAAATCAAATTCTATTTAAAACATGATATTACTTTAGAAAAAAATTATATAATCAATCTTTTCGTGAATTTTTAAATGACTCGATAATATATTTTTTTTCCAGTGAAATAATCGGACACATTTGTTTACACGCTATTATCTGTTCCCAGGGTTGGAAGGTTACATTATGAGATTCTTTCCCATTTGGATCCAGCCAACTGCTAGCGTTAATGTTATTTTATAGTTTTGGTGAGATTAGAGAATCGACAAACAAGCCGGGAATTCTTCTTTTTTAGATCTTCCTTATAGCTTGTGACACGACATTTGTCTCGGTTCACGAACACTTGGATATCACGAATCACAAAAAAAATTGAGAGCAATTGTTTCAAATTGCATGTAAAATAATATATTGGAAATTTTAACGATTTGTCAAATATATTAGTGAAGAAGAATCATCCAAAAGTTTGTAACTTTTACGACACGATTTTTTATATTAATATCAAAATGTACGGAAAAAATTGTGAGTAATTGTTAAAAATTGCATGTAAAAGAGTATAGTGGAAATTTTAACGATTTGTCAAATATATTGATGAGGAAGAAACGTCTAAAAGCTCATAACTTTTATACGATACAATTTTTTATATTAATATCAAAATTTACGAAAAAAATTGAAAGCAATTGTTAAAAATTGCATGTAAAAGAGTATAGTGGAAATTTTAACGATTTGTCAAATATATTGATGAAGAAGAAACGTCTAAAAGCTCACAACTTTTACAACACGATTTTTGATATTAATATCAAAATCTACAAAAATAATTGATAGGCATTGATAAAAGCTGCACTTAGAAATTTTGAAAGAAAAAAAATAAAAAATAAAGTATATTTTTATATATTCTTGCTTCTTGAACAATTCGTTAAATATGTGTAAAAAAAAACATCGAAAAAAATTATGATACTTTTTTCTGTCTCTGTCCCTTAATGTACATTCTCAAATATCAAAATTTACGAAAAAAAATTGAAAGCCATCGTTAAAAACTGTATATCAAAGAGTATAGAAAATGTTGGAAAAACAAATTAGAAAAATTATAAAATATAAAGTATCGGTAAAAAAAGAAAATTTTTTTTTTTTCAAACACCTTTCTTGTGCAATAATTTTCGCGAGACGCTAAAGTCTCGGATTGATTGATGAAAATGTGTTCTGTTGCGAATCGCGAAGCGCTCGCGTTTATTCCCCGTGGCTTTTTCTCTCCACGCCTTCGTCTCTCTCTCTGGTCTTCCCGACAATAAATCATTCTTATTGCGGATATTACGTAGCCCCTTTTTTAACTCTTGCGCACGATAAAAGTTTTGTACATAATGTGTAGCCGAGTGGAGATTTACAAAGAGGAAAATTACTCGTGGCGTTTGAATCGCGTGAACGATAATGAGCTCTCGCGTGAGATCATCTAGCTCTCCGACCAATCGTCATATAGAGCTCGAGTCTCGCGATCTTGCGACCCTTCATCGAGCTTACAGAAAAATAATAATTAAAAATCACCAATTCATTTTGAGAGTTGAAAACATTGTTCACATTACAAAATGGTTTATATTCTATAGAAAAAAAAGAAAAATAAAGAAATGGAAGTAATTGAAATAATCATTTTAAGGTGATGTGTATATAATACCCAATTTTGAGTGAATTTTTGAGCACATCCTACGATCGTATTTTTCAAGCAAATTAATTTAAATTTGAATATGTTATGCAGTGTACGCTATATTAAGGTATGACACTCTTGGAATTAAAAAAAAACGAAACAAAATTTTACTTTGGTATTAAAAATTTTTTTTTTGAAATTTGAAGAATGTCATGCACTAGTTTAGTGTACTCTGCAAAGCACATTCAAATTTAAATTAATTTGCTTGAAAAATACGAGCGTGGGATGTATCTGAAAATTCACTCAAAATTGGGTGTTTCACATCACCTTGAGAAAGTAAAATTTTTGAAAAAATCCATAAGAATGAAGTCTCGGTGAAGAAAATAAAATCGAGATAAAAACTGGCAAACTGTTTTTTTTTCTTTTCATGGGGAAATCTTACGATTGTTATGAAATATTAATCTCAATGGAAACAAATCCTGGATGAATATTGGAATTTTTAATGGTCCGAATTTGTCGGGAGGATTAATGATTTGGAACTTACGAGGTCGACGCGTTGCCAAGAAAAGTAGGTGTCTGGCCAGCATGTTGAAAAACGAAGCGAAAACGTGAAAAAGCGCAGTGGAGCGAGTCGGAAAAGCTTGCGCGATGCTCTAGCACGAGGTCCGGTGACGGACAGCCGAGCGGCTCGAGCCAAGGCACTTCTGAGCGATCATCTCGGCGACTGCCTGTCTAGCGTTGAGACAAGTGTTAAATCTTCCTCGAGCTCTCTCTCTCTCTTTCTCTCCTATCACGTTCTTTCTTATCATTTCGAATAGACACCCGCGACACCGTGCGAAACATTTTTTTCCCATTTCTTCCGCGCTAAGTTCAAAAATACGTTTCGTCAAAAAAAAAAGGAAAAACAATCACGACGCGAATAAAATTCAGAAAAATTAATATTAAGGAGATATTAACGAAAGTATATGAAAATCAATTGTTGTTACTGAGTTTTTTTTATGATGTAGAGAATTAAGGATGTAGGAGTGATATTTTAAATTTAGGAATATTTGATAAATTTTTGACGTCTTGTTTTTAAGGGTATGAAAAAATGTTGTGCTAAATTTGAAATCGTTTTACTGAATGGTTTAAGAGTTATCAAACTTCAAAGTAGCTGAGATTTTTAACAATGCTTCTTATGGAGAATTCGTAAATTTGCACTGAATATAAGTTTCAAAATACATATATGATTCTTGAGAATTTTTTTTTATATATTCGTAGCAATGTTCACTTTGTATCGACAAATAACAAAACATTTTACTAAATTTTTTAATTTTAATTGTTTAAATAATAAAAAATGTTTAAATTATTTTTAAAATATGCTCAAATTACTAATTGATAGTCAAACTAAGACTTAAAAAATTGGTAACTTTTTAGCAACAGCCAGAGTCGAGATTTTATAAATTTAATGTCAAGAATTTAATTTTTTCTGGGATTTTTTGTCCTGTACATCTTTCATCCAGTTTTTCGATAGCTAAATTTCAAGTACCATTATCGATAAAATAAGCGAAAATTATCCTGTCAAAGTATGTTCGACATAAGCCAGAGTCTTACGAGAAACTGTTAACATAAAAATAAAAATCACTTTTGAACTGATTTAGAACTAAAGTAGAAAATATTTATTCAGTATTAAAAGTGATTAATTTAAACCTTATTTAAAATTAAGCCAAACAGTATTTCATTTGACTATTAAGTATTGTTAATACCTCCTTAATAAATGACAAAAAATGTAAAAATCGAAAAGAAACTAAACAAAAAATACTCGTGCATTTTTCATAAAAAAAAATTAAAAAATAAAAATTAAAAAATCACTTCCGAATTGTGGAACAAGACGAATAAAATTGTGTATTTTGTAACGAGACGAAGAAGATTCTAGAAACAATAATAAACGAAAGAACACTCGCGTGTTTTGTTTCGTACGTTTTGATGATATAAAAATATCGATAATGTTTTATTTCTCGTTCGATTTTGAAGCTGCGACGTCACTTTTGATTTCATGACCCACCCGGCAGTTGATAGTCGCGCGAACGATGAAAATTTATTGGCGGAGTATCGAAGACACGGGGCAAATTGATTTCGCGGTTTGCCCCAAGCCGACCTTGACCTCGCCGAAAGTTGCCACGAGCGCAAATTAATTTAAAAGCTCTTTTAAGTGGCGTAACTCACGTTTTATTTATGCGACTCTTATCATCGTATCGCCGAAATGTGTTTTTGCCGAGAGAATTATTCCCGGAATACCGATAGTCCGATGAAAAGTTTCCAAATTCGCGAATAATATATATCTTCGAAGCACCATTAAATTCGATATGGAAACGAGGAAAAAATGGTCTCGTTTACGATATTTCATAACTCGAAATATAAAGCAGTTACGTGTAGCCAGATACTATTTTATCTAATAATTTTTCATCTCGGTAACAACAAAAAATTGTTCAAGTATTTCAAAAAAATGAAAATGATTATTTTCTCAATTTCGCAATAATTGTTCATTTTTTATTTAAATTCTATTCAATACTTCTTAGTCGGACATTATTATCTTAATTTTACCATTGTTTATTTTTTATTTAAATTTTATACAATACTTGTCAGTCGAATGATTGTTAAAAGACATTGGTAATAAAACAATTATTCAAAAATTTTAAATAGCTGATAATAATTATTGTTTTTTTTTTAATTTTGCAATAAGTATTTATTTTTTATTTAAATTTTATTCAATACTTCTTAGTCAGATTGTTATTGCAAAATATTGGTAGCAAACAATTATTCAAAAATGTTAAGAACCTCAAAAATATTATTTTCTTGATTTCATAATAATTGTTCATTTTTAGTTTAAATTTTATTCAATACTACTTATGTAACAATCAATTATTATAAAATTATTATAAAATTGCAAGAAATTTAAAATTATTACTTCCTTAATTTCACAATAATTTTGCTTTTTTCATTAAAATTTTATTAAATACTTTTTAGTCAGATAATTATTATAAAACATTCTAAACAAATAGTTCAATAATATCAGGAAGCTCAAAATTATAATTTTTTAAATTTCACAATAATTATTCATTTTTAATTTAATATTTATTAAATATTTTTAGGCAGACAATTGTTACATAAAAATGGTAACGAACAATCATTTAAAAATTTTAAGAAGGTGAAAATTATAATTTTTTTAATTTCGCAATAATTGTTCATTTTTAATTTAATTTTTATTAAATACTTTTAGGTAGACAATTGTTACAAAACATTGACAACGAACAATTATTCAAAAATTTCAAGAAATTTAACATTTTCATATATCACATTAATTATTCGAACTTTCGAAAATTTCCTTCTGCTACTGAAAAAGTGGCAACTGCGTTATACATTCGAACAAAAGTCCTGCGTACTCACGTAAAATTTTTGATTTATCCACAATATATCCACAGCGATATCCCAGAGAGCGATCGGAGAGAAAGAATAGAGTGAAAAAAGGACTCGAATTCGGTCCGGTCGCGATCACAACCGGACCGTCGAAGCGACTGAAGCTCGAATCGACCGGGATTAAGTATTTTAAAGGCACTTTTATATTGGCACCCCGCGCTTCCGCACATTTCTCGTCGCTCGCTTTTGCTCTCGATCGTCGCTTCCTTTTTTTCCTCCCATCGTCAGTTTCCTCAGCTTCGTCTCTCCCTCTCTTTCTTTCTCAAAATCGTTTTCTTTCTCAAGACGGGAGGGAGAGAGAATTGCGGTGGGGTGAGGTGGGGGGCGAAAAAAGAAAGAAACAAAGAAAGTATCTTCGCGTCAATCATGCACTTTTGGGATAAACATCTTGGACTGATGCAACATCCTCGTTTATTGAGGCATGTTCGAGTCTGAGTGCAAAAAAGCTTCACGATAGGGTACAACGTCGTTATCGCTCTCTCGGTTCAATCCAGTGGGGTCTTAATGGATTTTTCCATCTCCCCTTTCCCCTCTCTCGTTCATGAGATATTTTTATTCTCGAGTCTCTTCCCTTCTCGCGTTTCTCAAGGATTATTAATAGAAAAATCACTGATGGGGGCTATAAATCGTCAAGCTCGTTTTCTATTATGTTCCAACACTTTCCTATCGACCACTGACCTCAAGCTCGTTCCTTCTTCCTGACTCATTTTTCTTATCGCTGATAACGTTACGTCGAGATTTAACTCTTTTCGGACTATCGCTCGTCGGTAAACAGAATACACTATAAATTTCGAATCTTGTCTAATTTTCTTTCCTAAGGATGTTGTGTTCGAAATCGAAAATTATTTTAATATTTTATGCATAATATTAATTAACATTCAAAATGTGCGATTAAAATTATACAATGATTCAGAATTTATGAACGATGTTCTTAAAAATATGAGAATTTGATACATTTTTGGTATTTTGTTCTTCAGCGTATGGAAAAATATTTTTCAAAATATGAGAATTTGATAAATTTTTAATATTTTGTTCTTAAGCGTGTAAAAATTTATTGTGGCAAATTTGAAATCGTTTTACTGAATGGTTTGAGAGTTATCAAACTTCAGAGTCATTGAAATTTAACATTGGTTCTTATTGAGAATTCGTAAATTGGCATTGAATACGAATTTAAAAATATGAGATTCTTGTGATATTTTTTTTCCATATATTCGTAGTAGTGTTCATTTTGTAGGAACAGTAATTTGAAAACGTTTAACTAAAAAAATTTTAATTCAATTGTTTAAACAATAAAAAATGTTTAATTTATTATTAAAATATTCTTAAGATGGTAATTAATAGTCAAATTAAACTCAAAAAATTGGCAAGGTTTTAGCAAGAGCCAGAGTCTGGGTTTTACGAATTTAACGTCTAGAATTTACTTTTTGCTGAAATTGTCTATATCCACCCTTAATTCTTCCTTCAGATACTATAATTAATTAAAAAGAACAATTTTGTATACCTTTCAACAGGAACACATATTTTAAGTTATTATTTTATACCACAATAAATATGTAAGCAATGAACTTCTTAGTTTAAGTGAAATTTTTCACTGATCTTTGTATGGCATTTAAGATACTTCATCTAATTAAAAAAAAATTCATAATTTTTTTGTGCAATCACATAGAAAGTAAACCTTTCATTGGATTACATTTATTTTCAAATATATTGTTCTTCAATTAATTTTCAGCAACTTTTCTCAATAAATTTGAACTCTTACACGATTTCATATGGGAGAAAAACGTTGCCAAAATCTTAATTTTTTGCTATGCCATTTACATTTCTATAAAAACAAGAAAAAGTCCCTCAAATTTATTTCATGTTTGAAATTGATTTAATTTTATTTATTTCCATCTATTTATTTTATAAAAATGATATGAAACAAGTTTCTCAAAATTTTCACCAATTTTTTTATGTATAAAATTTCCTTTGGATACCTTAAAAGAAACGTTTTTTTGAAACAGCATTTTCTCCATCAAATTATGTCAGGAAAAATTCACGACGGAGTTATTTTGTTCTATCGTATAAAGCTAGTTTGAATAATTATTTTCGCAGTGGAATGAAATCTCAATGTACAAATTGTCTCTTTAACTTTTTATATACGACGAGTATTCGAAGGTATGAATCATCCTTCGAACGATACGTTTCAATTTTATTTCGAGCACAGATTGATAATTGTGAAAAATAAAAAAAAAGAAGAGTTCGCGTCGAGTGGCACGATGCGAATAATTGTCGAGGATAAGAGAATCGACTGGTTAGGTCAGTAGAAGATCTTGGACCTCGCCCATTATAAATAATCCCGAATAAAAAAGAAGAAGAAGAAAAAAAATGACAGAGGTCGATTACGCCAATTTTATTAGGATGCGACAGACGAACCTTGTTGACGAGCACTCGGGTCTACGATTTTTCCCTCTTATCGAGGAAAGAAACTGTTGAACCCGCGCCACGTATTATTCCATACTCGAGACTCGGTGGAAAAAACAGGGACAAAGAGAATCGAAATGATCGAGGGAGGGAGCGAAATGCTGCAACTGGGGAGTAGGAGGTAAATGCCGCACGAGACGATTTTTCCCTTCATCTTTAGCCGCGAAGAACACTTTTATATGGGACGGAGATTGCCGTTTGAACTCTCCGAGAGATCAGATCTCGCCAGACCCCAGCAACAGATACCGAGAAATTAAAAATTAATGATATGAAAAAATTAATATTGTCACGTGTTGGAAATCGATTTTATGGAATATACTTATCGCGGAATTTTTCGGGGTTAACTTTTAAATCGAACAGCTCGTTTTTTATTTATTGTTTCAATAATGTATCATTTTTTGGAGGTATTCATTTTTTTAATGATTTTGTTCAAGATTTTGTCTCGTTTCCTATCTTCATCGTACTTATCATACAATTTATCATGTTTAAGAATCTATGGAACAGACAATTTCAGCAAACAGTACATTTTTTACATTAAATTCGTAAAATCTAAACTCTGGCTTTTGATAAAAAGTTGTCAATTTTTTAAGTCTTATTTTGACTATCGATTAGCAACTTGAGCATATTTTACCAATAATTGAAATATTTTTTATTGTTTAAATAATTAAAATCAAAAATATAGTCAAACGTTACGAAATAATTATCTATTCAAAACGAACATTACTACGAATATATGTATATAAAAAAAAATTCACAAGAATCTCATATATAAAACTTTGTATTCAGTGTAAATTTATGAATTCTCCATAAGAAGCAATGTTAAATTTTAGCAACTATGGAGTTTGATAACTTTTAAACCATTTTGTAAAACGATTTTAAATTTGGCACAACATTTTTTCATGTACGTAAAAAATATCAAATATACGTATCAAATTTTCATTATTTTTAAAAAATATCGTTCATACATCCTTAAAATGTTTTGTTTCGACTGGAAAAATAAATTTTTTTACTGTAAAGTTCGTCATGTGGTGATCAATATATTGATTTTAAAAAATTGCCACTTTTAACATAAGCTCTGAGAGCTTATGTTAGAGAGCTAAAAATGCGACGACTTTCAAAAATTAAGGGGTTTCGATACATATAACGAAATAATAAAAATTCATTCAAAATTGGAGAGGATATTCTTTCATATGAAATGCGTAAACACGAATTTTTTTAGAATTTTCGTCCAATTATTTTCGGAACAATTGAACCATGAAATATCATTTTTTAGATAATATAGCTATACTTTCCGCGTATAAGAATGTAACTTCAACACTTGATTACTCGAAAACAATGTAGACGATTTTTTTTCTGAATTTATATAAATTTATTTAGTGGCAAAGAACGTTCTT
>JAPYYW010001267.1:0-48251 GCA_030522545.1 Cremastinae sp. A BG-2022a | reverse complement strand
TTTGTCGTCTTTTCTCTTTATTATCTGCTTTTTACTTAATTAGAATTTCCTATGCTTCGCACGCGTGCACTTTGCTCTCTAGCTCCACCGGAAGTCAATAAAGTTTTAATATTATTAAATATTAAATATTGACAATCGTGATAATTCTTAGTACCTAAAGAGTTAAGACTTTTACTTCATTATTCTCTATTTGCAATGAATAGCACACTTTAAAAAATCATATTTAAATTGACTTTAAAAGGATTTCTTAAATAAGAAATTCAATTTTAAAATATGCAATTATATCTCGAGACTTCGTATGACGCAATACTCGATATATCTTTTTTATTTAATTAAAAAAATAGTTAATTAAGTTAGACAGTTGTGCAGGGTTTTTTTTAAATTATTTAATTAGCATCGTAAATAATTTATATAGGTATTATCAAGAAAATTATTGAAAAATATATATTTTCTTTATTTGATCGTTTTAAATATTTGCTTAAATGTTGAAATTTGTTGATAGAATACAGTAAAAGGTACACAAATGCTTAAAATTTTGGTAATAAGGCAGATTCTGAATAGAACGTCAAAAATGAACTTTTTGCTGGGATCGTGTATGGCCTGTAGACGCATCCTCAAAAATTTCCAAGATACATTAACAAAGGGTATCGTTTTTCACGAATCGAGCTTTTCCCTCAATTTTCCATATACATATTTATTTTATTCCTAATTATACCACCCACGAGAGTTTATTCAGGATTGTTTCCATTTGCATCAGTGGAATTTCAACGCGACCGAGCACTATTTATTCGCTAATCGGACGCGCACAGTACAGGAGACTAATAATTATCCGGATGCTCTCCGAATTCGCTAATAATCTCGAAATACAATTTATTTTCGCATTATTATAGATTTTCGTTGATTTATTTCGATGTTTCGATAAAACGATAATTAATAATTCTCCCCCGATCTCTCTCGCCTCGCAAGCTGCGTCGCTTTCTTCTTTTCGTCTCCGTTTATTTTATTGATTGTACTCGTTTGTGGCTCGTGACCTCGTTCACTCACAAAACTCTCTCTCTCTCTCTCTCTCTCTCTCTCTTTCTCCCTCTCGACTTTTTTTCCCCGTCTCTCCTCGGAGGTATCAGTTTCCCCGAGGTTATTGAATTAACAGCGGATTAGAGTGCGCATCCATATCACCCCAAAGCAAGATAATATTCGCCTATCCCCCACTCCTCGTCTCCTTTATGCAAATATATTTCGTGCATTATTATCGTCATTATCATCACCATTATCATTATTGTTATAATAGATTACCTGCAATGTTAGATTATTCTCTATATATACCCTTATGCACACATACATGTAGTCGGCCATATCCGAAGTTCAATCTAATTGTCAAAGTTTCTATCAATTTATGCAACACAGGGCACACCGCCCTGGCGCTATTTTCGATTATCTTCTCATTGAAAATATAAACTATTATTGGGATCTGACATGGAGGCGTGGCCTGACGTAATATGGCGGCGAAGAGCGTACAATCGAGTAGTATGAAAATCTGCGTTCATATATATAAAACGCACGTACACCATTTGAGAGTGTGCACTCTTTTGGTAGTTTGAAATTTGACGCTGAATGTCATTGACTTTTTTCAGATCCCAATATTTGTTCATTAAGGAGTTGTTCGATCGGTTCTTTGGAGTCGAGTGAATGATTTTATTGAAAATATTCGCAGATTACGTTATTTATATGTTTTTTAAAAATACTTTTAAGTACTATATATATTTAAAAAATATATTGTTTAAAATGTATAATCACTTTAAATGTGTTAAATTCGTGAATATTAATTTATTTATATAAAGTATTGGGGAACGCAAATATGATTGAAAAATTTGATCGTCATCGACAGTTTGGTGATTTTCGCCAATAATATGACACTTTCATATAACGAACTATAGTTAATTGTACAATAAAGTATACGAATTTCAGTTTTTTGATGGTCTCTCGGTTGGAGTCTCTATAAAGTTGTCATAATTTTAGTTTTGTCTATGAGACGTTTCTATTAGACTGCGTGCATGAGTACAAAATAGTTTACAAAATATTTCACCTTTCAGAATTTTTCATAAAAAATATCACCGTAAATTCCAATAAAATTTTAAGAATAGTGTATATAACCTACAGAAAAGCTCATATTTAAGACTTTGAATTTAAAAAACGAAATAGTCAGTCAGTGTCGATAAAATTTTTTAAATATATACATTAGGTACACGTTTACAAAAATAAAATTTTAATTGATTAAAATTGAATTTGCGTTGCGAATTATATATACCTTAAACTTCGTTTATCATTAATTTCGTCCTTGCTTTCGTTTTGTTCGCTTTGAATATTTTTGCTAATTTATATCGGGGATTGAATAAACTTTCGAAATTTTTTTCCATTGCTCGAATAGCCATTGAGCAATCAAATAGATACATAATAGTAGGCCGATAAGTACAGAAGTAATTTTGAAGTGAAACGGAAAACCGTGGAAGCTTCATAATCCGCTTATTTTTCATTATTTTCGCAGTTTCCAGGGCCGGTTACAGTCTGAATAAAGTATAAAGTTTGGTCTTGAAAATCGTTGTTACGCATTCTCACTAATTGCACGCCGCGCTAATTGGATATTCATTATTAATTTATTCGGTGAACGCGGAACAAGCCGTTCATACGAACAATCCTCTTCGGTAGAATTTCCTCGTTCCAAATATAGCCCGAATGTGCCGAATGCACGACATAATTAACTGTTCTTTTTACCTCGTTTTTCAATTTCTCGTTTTGGTTTTTTTTTTTGTTTTTTCAAAATTTTTGTTGTAAAAGTGAAGAAAATTGAAACCGAAACGATGACCAACGAAAAAACAAGTTTTATTGCGCTCGGGCTCACAGTGAAATATTAACAAATTTATCTTCGAATCGTTTTATTCTCCATCTCACTCTCTTTCTCTCTCACTCTCTTTCCTCGCACGCACTTTTCATCTTTTTCCTCTATTTCTCGTTTTCCCATTCTTCAAATCGCTCTAGGGTTTAATCCGACAATGATTTATGTCCAGCAGTGGTTCTCATCCCGCCTATACATTTTTCACCAATTTTATACTTCTCATTCTATTTATTTTTTTCAATTTCTCTGCTCTCTCAAAAAAAGTTTTTGAGATATTAACCAATTTTAAATTTAAGATAGGATATGCGTAAAAATGATTTGAGATCGAATTATTTGAAAATTTGCACAGGTGCTCTTTAATTTTTATATTAAAAATGTCTGTCAAACTTTATGACACTTTACGATCTAACAATCAATATATGATTTTGCTAAAAATTGTAAAGCTATTTTTAGCTTATCATAAGAGTCCAAGATAAAAATTGCAATTTGAAAAGATTAATATTTCAATTTTTACTTGGCAAAGCATCTTTAAATTAATCATGTATTTTAAAGAGGAACTGGTCATATAATTCATTGATAACATTTATATTTTTGTAATAAATTTATCAATTTTCTTCCTGTTAGCTGTATTATTGATTTATGATTTAAGCACGCTCTTTAAAGAAACTATTTAATTAATTTTAACATGAAATTTAAAAAAAGAAATAATTTAGTGAAACATTTTCAAATTTCTATCATCAAAATATCGTGCATGTCAAGCATATTAAACATATGAAATAAATTTGACAGTGATTTCAGTTTAAACTCTTAGAATTGAAACATTTTTTCTTATAGAAAATTTATACATTTTCTCTACATATGAATCATATAAATCAACTGGATTTTCCTGTATTATTTTTAATAATAATAATAGTAATAATGATGAAATTTTTTACAACAGGATACCTTTTTATAGATATTATTTTTAGAACGTTTCACTGTTTTTTAAATTTTATTGTCTAAGCGATAAGAAATATTTAGATTATCAATAAAATATGCTCAAAATGATAATTAACAGTTGAAACTAATAAACAGAAAATGTAGCAATGTTTTTATTAAAGACAGTTTGTATAGTTTTGGAATTGCACATCGATTATTTCCATTTTGCTGAAATCGTCTGCCCATAAATCTTTAAATAATTATACATAACTATATTATGATTTTAAATGTACAAAATATTACTCTCTGCTCAATTTTAAATGACTTTTCTTATCAAAATTGAACGCGATAACTCTCCTACGTAGATGAAAAAATATTTCAAAAATGTTTGGATCTGACTGCAGAGAAAAAGCTATCTCAAATATTCATCAGATTAGTAGTCAAGTCGAGTTCATTATTCGTGTTTTGTAAATAACAATTTGTAGTATTTCTACACTTATATCGAACAAAACGTGGCACTGGAACCTTTGAGAGCCACTGAACGAGACCACGCATGAAATTTATATTTTATGTAAGACTGTACATGCTTTATCAATGAATGTATTATGTGCACTCGACGAATATGTCAACGGCAGTATTATCGTCGGTGGACTAAATGGAGTACGAGAACGTGAAAAAGGGAGATTGGACGAGCGTGCGATCGAGAGAGAGAGAGAGAGAGAGAGAAAGGCTAAATGCGAGAAAACAAACGACGAGAGTGCATCGACGATATATTCCATCATACACCTTTCGGCCAATTTCTCATTTTTTTTTAAATCACAAAAGCTTTGAATTTCACCAATTTGATATTGTTAATATGCACATATGAAAATTAAAACAAATGCGCAAACTCGCGTGTACTCCGGTGATCGAATCGCGGAATCGCTGGACAGGTTCCAATTATCGGAAACGCCATCGGCATTTTAGAAATCGCCGTCCGTGTTCGAGCTTTGTATACAGAAGCGATGCGTCTCTCATCCTTTTTCCATTCATGCGCAGCGAATCCATTGATCGTTAGGAGTTTGCTGAAAAAATAATCATAAATTATTGAACGTTCCAACGAAACGTCATCTCGCTTGAATGCGCAAAAAAAAATCATTTAAATAGCGCTCAATCAACCTTTCCCTCTCATTGCGATGAGCGCCCGAAGAGCTTCGATATATACCTTTTCAGTCTGAGAAAAAAAAAACATGTCGAGGTCCATAATATTCTCGACAGATGTCGCTGTAGCTCGTACTTGTAATCGGAAAAGTAGGATGTGTTATTGCCGATTAAACGACGAGATATGTTTTCGTACTAATTTTTTAAAATAATTTTTGTAGGCTAAAGGTATCACATCTCGACCACATAAGTTTTGATTTTTGAATCAAATTTGCGTATAATCGGCCGAAATTTTCCTTAATGTCGGCCTATGTTTTTCCTACACGTTACATTCTACACACATTTTAGAAGATAAAAAATATCTATTTTTTTTTACTAAGGATATTGTAACTTCAGTGTAGTGAATACAATAACTATTTGAAAATTAAAATTATCAAAAAAAACCTTATTTAAAAGAGTTTTATTTTATTTACTTTTTCATACGAGATTCACTTCTATTAATGCATTTCTGAAGAACAATATTTTTAATTAATCTATACTTTTAAAAATTAGACACTGTTTTGAACGAATACGAAAGAAGTTTGACACAGTGAAGTGTCGATTAATGAGATAAATTTTTCTTATTTGTTCGATGACCCTACTTTTTTGTCGATATCATTAATAATACCTCCCTAGGAACATATCATACCAAAAAATCATGTAATTCTCTAGTGTCTGCATGTGTCAAAATTACCATGTAAATTTGTCATTTCCAAATGTATTTTTCTTCTCAGATAGTTCGATAATAATCTATACATAAAATTTCGTGCTTATTGGAAAGCTAATTTTATTTTCTATCGAATCGTTATATTTTCAGGCAATTCTCCAAACTTTGACATTCCGTTACAACCTCTCTTTAACTATTGAAATAATAGCCAAGTGACTGATTTTTGGTGCAGACTGAGATTATAGGTGCACCCACCCTAAATATTTCGTATGCCGTAAAAAAAAAAAAAAAAAAAAAATCATTGCTTGTTTTCAGGACGAAGTCCTTACGATCTCGGAGAAAGTTGTCGTCAGGGTTCACGATCTCGTGACTTGGTTGTCGCCGTCGGTCGAGTGGTCCTGGGGCCGGGAAGTTTCGGTCCCGGTGCCGCCAAAGTTGTCCCCGTCGTCGCCACCGGAGAGAGTAAGCAGCAGCCCGTCGAAGCACGACGGCGGCTTTCCACAGACGCTTACCGACCCGGGAATCGATTTTACGGACGTCGATAAGCAACAGAAAGAGTACGAGACGAATCTCAACACGGTGAAGAAACAGGAGGAGGATGAGACGGGTAATTCGCAGACGAGGGTCGTCGTGCTCTCGTATCCGAGGTATTGCCGCTATCGCGCGCTCCTCCGAAGGCTCGAGGGCGCCGAGCCGTCCTGGCTTTGTTCCTCGGTCGCCGCGGCCATCGGCGGCTTTACCGCGCTTCCCGGCACCAAGGTTCTCTTCTGCAGGGACACTTTCGATTATCCCGATCTCGAGACTCACGAACTTCTCTGCAATCACTTAGGTAAGCAATTCTTTTTTTTTCTTCTTTTTTCTTCATTCCTGACCCATTTTCGATTACGACACGCCGTTTTTAATATAAAAGGTAAACGTCCCAATTGATGGATAATTTTTTGCTATATTATTTTTAATATTTCAATGATTTTTTTCTCAATAAAATCGTATGCATTATTTTTCATAACTTTTATTTATTGGAACAAACTCGCTCGACTCTATAGAGATAGGGTCAATTTTATGTCCAACTATTGGGACATCCTACATATTCAAACGTTCATTTATTTACTAGAAATAATATTTAAAATTAACATATAAAATGAGTTTTGAATTGCTAAAATATCAGACAATAGTCAACATGTGAATTTGAAGCAGATTTTTTTGTTTGAATATTTTTTAAACAGAGATATAAAGTGTGAAAATCTTTAACTGTTCAACTATTGGGGCGTTTTTTACCATATATTATGTATAAAAGTATAGTTTTCGTATATTTTTGTGTCTATGAAACTCGGAAACTAGACGATGGACCGACTTGAAATTTTTACTAGACATTGCACTTTAACAGAACAATGTTTAAACATGAGCAATTCCATCTCAATTCAACAACGATTTTACGATGACCCTTTTATTTTGTTCATTTTTTAATACGTTGTTGTAAACGCAAAATAAAGTATCTATGCCAATTATTAGTAAATGGCAAAAAAACCCTAAAAAATGTTTAAAATTGTAAAAAATTGCTATTATTATGATAAAAAAAATGTTCTGAAACTAAATCAAGTATGATTTTGATGTATTTTGATCCGCTGAATCCGAATTTCAAGCCTATTTGATCCGTACACCCTTTAAAATTTAAGTAAATTGCAAAACTTCCAAAAAATCTCTGAAATTGCAAAAGATTGCAATTATTGTGTTAAAAATTTTTTTCAAAATTTCAGAGATTTTTTGGGGATTTTTGCAATTTACTTATATTTTAAATGGTGTACAGATGAAATAGACTTGAGATTCGTATTAAGCGGATCAAAATACATCAAAACCACACTTGATTTATTTTCGAAACATTTTTTTATCATAATAATATCAATTTTTAACAATTCTTAGTTTTTCGCAATTAACTCAAAATTTTGACGGTGTACGGACAAAACAGAGTCCAGATTCGGATTCAACGCGCTAAAATACATAAAGACAGGGGGGTGGGGGGTCTGGTCAAGAGTACAGACAACTTTTTTTGTGGCCCGGTGTAAATTAATCATTTAAACATTTCAATATAATTTGCAATAATAACTTGTGCGTGAAAATAATCACTGCGTAGAGTCATAAAACGTAGTCATAACCGTCGTAGTTTCGTCAATGAAATTATTTAAAGTAAGTTCCATTGTTGAGTCGGTACAGTGTGAAAGTACCTCTTTATAATAATACGAAACAATAGACGAGCGTGGATTTAACACCCCGAGTAGAAGAATTGCAATAAAGAGAAAAAAAAACCAGGCCATACCCGCGGCGAGCGGGAAATCCCGAGATATGTCGACGAGTTAAGCTTTATTACCCTAATAACCGGGCTTTCTTTCAATCAAGAAAAGCTGGTAGGAGGTAAAAAGGTGATGGCGAAGTTGGAACAAGGTTCCGTCGCAGGGTAAATGCATGAAGAAAGGGAGTATGACAACGATGAAAGAAAGGGCACTCTTTCGAGACTCGTCCACCGAACGCACAACAACGACGTTTGATTTCCTTTCGAGCTTCTTCTCGTACGAATAGAAATAAAAAAAAGTTGACGCGGACAAAATTTGACGCGAAAAAAAGTTTACGTTGTCAAGATGAGAGAATGTAGACATTGAGTATACGTGTTTTTTTTTTCACACGATGTTTGCGTCTCTTGTCACCGGTTGAATGGCGCTAAAGTCAGCGTTCGTAAATTTTCGTGTCTTTTGTCTTTTGCGCTGTTCCGCGACGCGCTCGCGCGCGCGGCCCGATTCTTCGCGGTGCGCTTTTCAAACAGAGTGAATTCGGTCACCGTATCGGGTTGGTCGGTTTGAGCGATCTCAGCCACGCTTGTTTTTTATAATCAATATAATGGCCTGAAATAAAAGTGTCAGTTTTTCAATGCGTTGCAAAACTGAAGAAAGTTGTCCCGTGATTCAGAAAACATCGTTCTTTTTCGCGTGCTTTAGTTACGTCGTTGAACGACAAACGTTTTTTTTTTCTTTTTTTTTTTTTTCATTATCGGGATACAAAGTTGAACACGTGGCTTCGTTCTCTCGCTTACTCGAGACACTCTGGATCTTTTGCGCGTTTTCTAGTCGGCCCACGTGCTGCTTCGCTGATGAGTGACGCGATGGCTATTGTTATGAAAATTCGAAACAACCGTGTCGTGTATTTTACTATCGATGGTGAGGCGATTCTCGATGTTATTACGTTATTCGAGCTACAATAATTACTTTGATTTTTATCATCGAAGCTAGGAGCAAAAATTATAAAATTACGAACGGTGCGTTGATAAATGCTAAACTGAATTTCGTGATATTTTGAGATACGAGAAAGTGTTACAATGTAAGCTTCGATACACTCCTTTCCTATATTGCAACGTTCGAGAACGGGACAAATTTTTTTTATCTCTACCATGAGGATTTTCAATTTTTCGTCGAAAATATAATTTTTTATTATATTTCAAGAATTTTATTTAATTCTTCATTTTGTGTATTTATTTAGTTGTCAAATATGTTTTTAATATTGAAGTTTGTTTTCACGCTGTCGTATCTTAAACTTTTTTTTTGTCGGTGCTATAATTTTTTGTACTCTGTGAGTCCGGTGTTCTCATATGTGGCAATAAATTTTTCATTGCAGCGCCAAAACTAAAGGGAAGACCAAGAAGAAAAAGAAAAAAGCGAAGCGTCTCACCTGGAGAATCGAGCAATGAGAGCGAGGCATCGGTGACTTCTACGTCAAGAGGCATAATTTCAAACATAAGCATAGGTCCCTTGCTGAGACCGTCTTCAGGTGTAAGACGCAGCGAAAGGAATACCAGCGGAGACGAGAAGAAATTCCTCACTGATGTGCACAGTTTTATGAGATCACGGGGTACTCCTGTTGGAAAAATGCCATTACTGGGTTACAGACAAAGTAAGAATATATCTACTGAATTTTTATAAAAATACTTGGTTTTTTATTCAAAAAATTCAATTCGGCTTCCAACAAAAAATTCAAAAATTTGTCTAAAAATCTTATTTGAAACATCAGTTTTGGATTATTATTAATCTTATTATTTTTTTGATAATTATTTACATAATTTTAAAAAACTAGTTATTTTCATACGAATGTTGAGTATTCATTTTGTGTTTGTATTTGTTGAAAATTAAGACCCGCTCGGACACCCTCAATCATTCGTCTCAAAAGATTTTGTCAACAATTTGTTTTTTTTTATAAATAATTTATTCAAATATTCAATCCAAAAGTATATCTTCTCAATGAATTTCACATTATTATATGTATTTGTTTTATTTTTCAGTTGATCTCTTCCTATTTTATACAAAAGTTCAGAAACTGGGTGGTTACGATTCTGTGAGCGGTGGTCGTCTTTGGAAAGCGATTTACGACGACATCGGTGGCAACGTCAGTTCCACGAGTGCAGCTACGATAACTAGACGACACTACGAGAGGTAGCATGAGTGAAAAATACGCGTTGAAAATGTTTCGATATTTTTTTTTAAGCAATCGTGTGAAATAATGCACGTTTCAAATCAGGTTGTTATTGCCGTACGAGAGGCATCAACGAGGCGAAGAATCGAAAGTGCGGCCTGCTCACGGTAGGCGAATAAAACAAGGCAGCCCGTCCGGAGATTCGAACGATTCCAAGCCTGAAATCTCGAGGATATCGACGTCCGATACTCCACCCTTGCCCGAAATACCAACGGTAGTTTCGTCAGTTCCATCTCTTCAATCGATCCTATCCTCATCGGTAAGAACAAATTAATATTTCAGATGGTTCGGAAGAAACAACAGAGTTTAATTGAGTCACGTTATTATTTATTAGCAGAAGGCAATTAAGGTAGGAGTCGAGTAAAATCGTTTGAGACAACATTTCTTAATAATTTGCACAAATCTTGTTTGAGGTCATGTCGAAATGTGTGCCAAATTTTATGAAGCTTCACCATCTAGTAATCGAGATATTAATTGTTGAAAATCGTCACATTTTTAGATCCTTCATAAGAGCCCATGTTAAAAGTGGCAATTAAAAAAAATATATATATCTCGATAACCCCATATGGTAAAACGTCTTTAAATTTTGCACACAAGTTAATATGATGTCAAAGAAGATCAGTAGAAATTTTGAAAAAATTCTGTCTCAAAAAACTTCAAGTGATAATTTTACATCAAGTTAACACGTATAGCCAAACTTTTGAACAGACTGTCACGCGACTCCTACCTTAAGGAGGTTGTAACTTCAGAGTAGTCAATACAACACTATTTGAAAATTGAAATTATGAAAAAATCCTCAATTTGAAGAAAGCTCAATTTTATTTATTTTTTTCATACGAGATTCACTTCTATTAATGCGTTTCGGAAGAACAAAGTTTTTAATTAATTTATACTTTTTAAAATTAGATACTGTTTTGAATGAATACGAAAGAGGTTTGACACAGTGAGCGGTCGATTCACTCGATAAATTTTTCTTATTTGTTCGACGACCCCACTTTTTTTATCGATATCATTAATAATACCTCCCTAGGATCATCATATCAAAAATTTATGTAATTCTCTAGTGTCTGCGTATGTTAATTGCTCAAATGAACACTCATACCCCATACACGAAGCAAAATTACCGTGTAATAATTTGTCATTTTCAAATGCATTTTTCTTCACAGAAAGTTCGGTAACCTAAATAAATTTCGTACTTATTGGAAAAATAATTTTATTTTTTTATCGAATCGTTATATTTTCAGGCAATTATATAGACTTTGACATTCCGTTACAACCTCCTGAATTATATTAGGTTTTATTAAAAGGAAAAAGAAAAATTTTACAGTTTTGTTTATGAAATACGGCCATCTAAAGAAAACAATTGAAAAGAAAATAAACATGATTTCACATCATCGTTTACGAAATACAAGCGTTTAAAGTGGAACTTTGGTACAACCTTCAATAAATTCTTTGAAATTGAATAATTTACGAAAATTTTATTCGTACGAACGCACAGTTGAAAATTGCAATTCATACGCTCGCAGAAATTGTGTATATTCTACCTTGCAGTTTTTTGTAATTGCATTGTTGCATTTTTTTAACGTTACTACTGTTTTACTTGTTTCTGTCAAGACAAAATTTGTTGGGAATCCATCCTACCTAACTGAAATAAGTTTCAGCAATGTGATTCCTGTATTATTTGAAATATTAGGAAAAAATTGAAAAGACGTGTCATAGTTGTATATGCGACATCCGTTGTTTCTTCCAAGCTATCGTAATGAAAGTTAAGGTAGTAAAACCCCGAGACAGTCCATTCAAAAGTTTGTCCTTATGTGTTAACTTGATGTAAAATCATCAATTGAATTTTTTTGAGACAGAATTTATTGAAAAATAGCACAGATCTTCGCTAGCATTGTGTTAACGTGTTTGCAAATTTAAAAAAGGCTCAACCATGTAGTTATTTAGATATTAATTTTTAAAAATTACTACTTTGTAACATGGGCTCTAATGGGAGATTTGAAAAAGCAATGATTTTCAATGTATAATATCTCGATTTCTAGATGGTGAAGCTTTGTAAAATTTGACACATATTTTCATATGACATTAAAGAAGAGACCTGTGCAAATTTTTGAGAAAATCTGTCTCAACACGGTTTTGCAATAGTACTACCTTAAACCATTGAATTTAATACCTTAAACCATTTTTAATTGGCGCGTAATAAAAATGATTTTATCTGACGTTTCAGCCTTTCCTACCTGGCGACAAGCCAAAGACTGAGGGCGGCAAGACATCGTCCCTTCGTAGCGTTAGAGTAAAGCCGGAGCGCTTAAAATCGTTGAACACGATAATAGCCAACAGCGCGCCGGTCGTTAATCAAATAAGTCAACTGCCAAGTCCGAGTCCGCCACCGTCGTCGAACGCCTCGAGCGCGACGTCGACGTCGAACACGCCGAGCAGTACGCCATCGACGACGCCGACGAATGCCCCGAAGGGTGGAACCGGGGGCGTCATCGTGAACCAGACCGTGCTCGAGCGTCAGCTGAGCAGTCCCTTGGTCTCGCAACAAGTCCCGCCGTCGACGTCGCCGCCGGCGATCTTGCCCGTGACGACGAACTCGTCGACGGTCGTGACGCTCACGCCGCCACCGGAGAAGGACATGAAGGAGCTCAAGCTCGAGCCAAAACCGGCGAATATTCTCGCCCAGGGCAAAGAGAACATCCCGATATTCGGCGAGAAGCCGATCTTCGCGGACAAGGCGCTCCCACCACCGAAATCCCCGGAAGTGATAGACCTCGAGATGGAGAACGACACGAGTCGGGACAAAATCGTTATACCGAGCTTCAAGAAGAGAAAACTGGAGATTTTGCGCGAGGGTGGCCTCGAAGTGACAGCGGTCGATCTCGATTCCCGGCCGAGTATAATACAAGCTAACATCGTCCCGGTAACCTCGGTCTCGCCCCTCGCGACGAAGAGCGACGAGGCGAGCAACCAGTCGTTCTCGTCCCTGAGTACGCCGACGAACTCTGTACCTAAGCTGATATCCGTCACCGTAACGCCGGATATAAGTCACATGTTGCCCTGCCATAATCAGGAACAGCAGAACAACGGAAACCCCCAGTCGCACCATCATCAAACGAGGCCCGCGAAATCGTCGAATCATCACAATCATTGCCAGACGAGCGTGCACCAGAGCGGTAGCAACAACGCGAGCAACAACAGTAGAGTCATAAACGTCGGGAGTCCGAGCAACACGAGCCTGTTGCAGCTGTACGCGAACGCCGCGAGCGCGGTACAACCGACTCCGTCGCCTTCACCGCCGGTAAATCATCGCTTCGTGCCGCCATCGCCGACGAACGAGAGACAACCGCCGCCGCCGCCCAAGGTGACGCAGTCGCGCTCGATATTCGCTCACAGCGAGAAAACAGTTTACGGAAATCCCAAAGATATTCTCATACCGCACAACTACAGGCACCCGGTCGCGACCCCGCACCAGCAATCCTCGTCCCACGGCGTAATAACGAATAACAACAACAACAACAACAATAAAAACAGCACGAACAACAATAACAACAATAGCAACAACAACAACAATAACAGCAATAGTAGCAACAATAATCACACGACGGCGGCGAGCTGTATACTCGACCTGACGCAGAAGCAAGCGGATCGCTCGTTCGCCCGGCCGAATCTCGAGATCGTCCGAGTGCCGGTCGTCTCGAGATCGTCGAACCCGTTGAATCTCGAGATGAAGATTTCACCGAGCAAGGAGAAGCCGGAGCAGCTGGGCACGAGAAAATCGATGTTTCCGGTTTGCAGTGGGATGCTCGATAGTCGGACGATGGCCTCGAACAATCTCGAGATAACGCTCGTGAGCCCGAAGCATCGGAACCACCAGTCGCAGGGCCATCAGCCCTCGCCGAGTCCGCCGGCGGTCAGGCTTCAGAGCAACATCATCAATTCCGTCGCCGGGGGTAACAACAACAACAACAACAACAATAATAATTTGTGCAACAGCGTGAGCAATAACGGGCCAAGTCAGCAATCCCACAGGCGCGGTCAGAACGGCAAGTGTTCCTCGAGGTCGGAGCCGGTCTCGCCGTACGCGTCGAGGAAGCCTAGTCACCAGCCGATTATCCCGAACGTGCCGAATCTCCATCACCTCAACAGCACCGTGTACGGGAGCACGAGGACGAGTCTGATGCACCAGCCGCCGCATCAGCCGATTACGGCGCAGCTTCATCCGGAGAAGAGAAAAGCGACGGGGAACGAGACGATGAGCCACGAGCACAATCACCATCGGCGGGTCAGCGAGAACGACAAGATTCTCGGGCAACACTCGATGCACAAGGTAAACTCGTCCGCGAGGCAGCAGATGGACTCCGCGAGAAGGCACAGCGTTCCCGCGAGTCTACCCTCCCCTGGATACATCGGCCCCCTGCCGGCGACCAACTCGCCAGGCTTTCTCGCCCAATCGGCCAACCCGACGAACAAGTTCCTACCGATGCTCGATCCTATCTACTACTCGCCCTACTACAGCAGACTGTTCCAGCCGTCGATGCCCCCGGTCTCCCAGCCGTACAACATACCACCGGAGCTCAGCGCTTACTACAAGGAACTCCTGACGACCTCCCAGCCCAGGCTGGCCATGACCGGACAGCCGACCGTTCCGACCTCCAAGTAAAAAGACGTTCTCCGATTGGAACAGCAGGCTCCAACGATCGGACATCGACTAGTCGAAAGGAAACAATAGAAGAGAAGGAAAATAATATAAAGCGAATAGGATTTACGACGGGGGGATGCTCGTCGATACCTCGATCTCCTCTCCTCGTTTGTTGTAGATAGGCTAGGAAACAGAGTAGAAGTATCTATGTACGCGCGTACACGCAGAGACACAAGCATATACACGTATTTTTAGGATATAAAAATTATCTTCGCGAATGAGTCGAGCGAGAGTCCTCGCGAGTTCTCTTCGTCGCTCCGTGCGAAATAATTCGGTCACGTTTGTGCTCGGTCGCCAAGCTCCTTTTTTCCCTCCCCATTTTATTCGGTTTTACGGTCAAAAATCAAACAAAAGAGGGAGAACGATTGAGAGAGGAAAAAACATGGTCGAGTCCTTGATCGATTAATCCTCGATTTTCGATCCTTCGCAAAAAGTATAAATATAGCAAATCAATTCAACTCTTTTTATTACTTTCATTCATTTTTCTCATCCTCTCACCCCCGGTCGACAATTCTAATTCTGCATTTTATCTCTTAATCGTTCTTTTTCTATCCGTGCGACGCTCGTACTTTTCATCGTTCTCCTCTTTTCCTCGGTGAACCAGGAACGAGGCGAAACGAATGAAGAAAAAATATATAGAAAATTTGGAGCAAGCGACGAAGCACTTTCGTAAAGCGAACTTAGTAAGCGAAATTAAACGAGTTAGCCAATTTTTAACGATACACCGTGTTTACTTGGACGAAAAGAATGACGACTCGAGAGAGGGGACCGGGGGGGGGGAGGGAGGGAGGAGGGGGAACCCCGATTTATCGCCAGCTAAGGAGAAAATGCACCGCAAAATGCTACTTGTTTCAAGTAAAAGCTGAATCGCGTTTGTACATAATGTACATATACACACACGTATATATATTATATATGTTGAATATATATATATAATATATATATATATACAAATATATAAAAATATCGCCGTCGAGCGATGTCTAAATAGTTAACTTCAGCATTATATTTGAATATTACGCAATAAGAGTTAAGTTTAGCATGTATTCTGTACAGGCTGTTCGGATGTTTCGTGGCACGTGGCGGTCGTCGGCGTAAAATTACTCGAAAGTGTTGCAGAGTGAAAAAAAAATGTTGGGGGATTAAGAAGTAAACAAATGAAGGGAGTGCAGAGCGAAAAACCGTCCACTAAGAGTCAAAAGTGCTGGCTAATTGTCGGGACGTTGGCGTCGATAACGATTGGCAGATCCACGTCGAACAGTGCCCAGAGCACCGAAGACAAATTTTTTGCGACTACGGGAATTCATTGGGAGAAAGAAGAAACAAATGAAAAGAAAAAAAAAGAATCACGGAGAATCACTCGATCGCCGACCATCGCCGCCTGCCACGTTTCTTCGTGCACTCGATCGTATATTCGTATTTAAGAGCCGTAGACATATTACCAAGGAAATATGTTCGTTCTAGGGTAATTCTAATCAAAACTGAAGAAAAATGAAAGAAACGGGAGAACTGACAAACAGGGAGGGGGATACGACAGCCAAATAAGTGGAAAGAAAAGCAAGGACGGAAGCGGAAGTAGAGTAGAGCGTGCTCGTGCGAATCTCTAGACGTTGAAAAGAAAAAAAAGGGAACAAGAGAATAAAAAGAAAAAACAAAAAGAAGAAAGAGGGGGAGCTGACATCTCGTCACGTAGAAATCTTTTCGTTCTCGCTCTTTTTGTATTGTTTTTATCGTTTTTTTTTGTTTTTTTAATTCTCTGCATCGGGTTCTCATAATTCTTCGGTCGTAATTGTGCAATTCTTCGCGACCCGAGCTTGCGCACATCTCGCACTCGGGCGTTTTACATTCGTGAGAAAATGAAACGAGATCAAGTTTAAAAAAAAAAAAAAAAAAAAAAAAAAAAAAAAAAAAAAAAAAAAAAAAAAAAAAAAAAAAAAAAAAAAAAAAAAAAAAAAAAAAAAAAACAAATGAAAAATCGATTCGGCATATCTTTATCGGTAAAACATTGTCCAATGCCTCATTTTCTTAATAAGAGAATAAATGATAATGAAAAATTAACGAAAACGAAAAAATACACAGTCGATCCTTGGAAAAGTGCTTGAAAAAAGGTCTAACATTGAATATAACGTTTCACACGAAAATTCATTCAACAATTATATCGATTTGTATCCTTTTTAATCAAAAAATTACTTTTATTTTTTTAAACTCGAAATCCATATGAGCGATCAGTTTTGTATTTGAGCGACGTTCAATTTTTAAAAATGAATTTTGGCGAAACTGAAACATGTTGGAACGCTAGTAATAATAACAATAATAATATAATATTAATAATAAATAAAAAGCAACGGCTTTCCAAAATTTGACCTCATTAGTGAAGTGTGCGTGCGATTCCACATATAACTTTTTACGGGTTAAGAATTTACTTGTGTCCGATTGATTCGTCCAAAGTGCACTCTTTGTCTGTTTTTTTTTGTTTTAATTTTCTAATTAAACGAGCGCCATTGAGATCCCGTGCGAAAATCGTCAGTTCCGAGTGATCAAGACGCTCCCAAATATATTTCTTTAATTTGCCATTAGCGATGAGAATAATAAACGCGCTGTCAGAACAAACGGTTATGTTTGGAATTGCCGACATGTTGCATTTACCAAAACGACTGAACTTCCAAGCGCATCGAGTTTTTTTTTTTTTTCGTTGGACGCTCAACGCGAAGAAACCATGAAAACAAACGGTGCCAAATCGTATTTGATAGAAATCGTATGGAATCTCTTGCATTTTTTAATTCTTGAGTTTCTTTTTCTTTTTCGTATCTAGTTGACCTCTCGTAATAATAACTTCGGCCACGTTTGAAAGCTTATATTTCTTGTTTTTCTTTCGTTTTGGTTAAAAACAACCGAAAACGTGTTTGCTCGCTAAAGTTACGTGCCATAAAAGTGATGATACTCTCGGGGCGGACGCGCGTCTTCTTGCCCTCGCAAATTCGCGCGCGCCCGCGCACCACCGAGACTAACGAAACGATACAGTGTGTACTATAAAGAAGAATAGAAGAGAAAAAAAAACCACGTGCAAAAAAGAAGTCCTGTGAGAAAAAGATAGATTAAAAAAGTAAATGGAAAAAAAAAGTCGTTTCTTTATGTTATGTTATAGCACAGGGTTGTTTTTTTAGACATGGAATTTTTAACGTTGCGTAAATGTATGAGTGAGACATTTGTGAATGTACGAAGAGAGAAAAAGAGAAATCACGAGAGGCGTTTAAAAAAAAACGATAAAACGACCTTCATGTGTGTTTTTTTTAATTTATTTCTTTCTTACTTCGAACAAAAATTTTTTTTCTCTCGTCAGTAATCAGCATCTTCCCTAAAATTCTCTTTTTAATTTTCTTCTGTACATCGAGAATCGATTTTCGATCGTAATTCTCGATTATTCCTACTTTGATAACAACTATTATAAAACCTCGAATATTTTTTATTATACAATGGGTATTTCAGTTCCTGAGTTGGAAATAAAATATCTACCACGAAGAAAACTTCAGTATATGCAATAATTGTTGGATAAAAAATATCATGGGTGAGAATTCAGTAATAATTTTTTTCGTTTTACATTTTTTTTTTCATAAAAATCATTACGAACATTTTCCATTTTCAATTTCTGTAAATTATTTTCCTCTTCTTACTAAATCCACTTCTGTTTGACTTTGAGATTGAAAATTTGATTCAGCTGCACAGAAAAAAGAAAGGAGATACGAATTTTTTGCTCGTCACCCAACGACAGGTAAGTTTTTAATGAAAAATTGGTTATCAAATGTTTTTATAATTCAATTTCTATACATCGAATATAAAAGTCGATTTTGATTTTTGATTACACACAGATGCAGTTACTTTCTGGAAGATAAATTTCCGGTAGTTTCTAACTTCGATCCCGATTACTCTGTTTTCGTCGATTCTTCGAGCTTGCGACAGAGTCCGTAAGATGGCGCCGCAAGTCCGGTTTACCCGACTGTTGCCTCAATTTCATTCTTGGTTCGGAGCTGCGCTCTTTTTTGCATCCAATCGATAAACAGAGGCGGGAAGGTTTACGAGACACTTTCTCGCACGCTTGCCGTTACATCCATTTTGTCACGTCCGAGAAAAGTACAATAATTGAAGGAATCACGATTCTTCCGCAAAAGTAAATTCTTATATATTTTTCTTCTTAGTTTTTTTTTTCTTTTGTGTTTGTGTCAATTTGCGTTTTTTTTTTCGATTTTAGTATTTTGTGAAATTAAGGATGTATGCCCAGTCAAATTCGTAGTACGCATTTATTTGTTTTTTTTTTCAAGCTGTTTTTTATGCGCAAACGATAATGGCAATAAATTTTATTGTCCAGTGATTTAAAGTATAAAAATAGTGTAGATATGAATAAATTTTTACAGCGTGAAATAAAATTAGGATCTGATTTGACTACTCGAGACACAGACATTTTGTGCAGCCAGCCAATCACAATAACACAATTTAAAGTGCCCTGGACACGAGAAAATCCAATCAAGAATATTTACGTAGAAACATCGGTAACGATGAATTTTTTTCGTAGATAATATATAGTTATAGAAAACACTTTTTCATTTAACTACCTTACATAGACCACAACAATTTTTCGCCTTTTCTTGCAATTTGATCGACTTCCGGGGTTAAAGTAACACAGGTTTTGATGTAATCTTATTATTTGCTTTAAATCAACTGTAAAGTTGTTTTTTTTTCCTTTCAATCAATGCGGAATAACTTATATAGCTATAGATTACAATCTCAACGAAAATAATGATAATAAAAATAATGGGTACACATCCGTAAATGACAGTTTCATCAATGGAGGTTAGAGAAACCTCCGTAGTTTTATTCTTTATTATCCTCTTTTAAACGATCGGAAACCATACTTTTCTCGCTTTTTTCAATCGATTCAGCGCATTTCAGTCTATTATCAATTATAAATTCGCTAAAAGTTGAAGTATGTCAAATTTTGGGCATACATCCTTAAGTTTGTATCTTAATTCGTTCTTTGTTGGATGATTTACGGGAGAAGGCTGAAATATTTCGCGCGCGTTTGACGCGAGGATCGAGTGGCGCTACGCTCCCCTCATTGTCGCCTAATAGAATGCGACTCGAGGTAGGCCGCCATGTAACGCTCTCGACTCGGTGAATCGCCTCCCACCCCTCGATAAATCCCCACCCCGAGGGCGATAGAGGTACATATATATAGGTTGCACGCGACTGGAGCGCGTCCCGTTCGCTCTTGCGGCGAGGGGCGACGCGCTCCGTCTTTTTTCCACGGCTAGGCGGTGTGGGACACAAGGGTCGGGGTTGAACTTTATTGATTTTTAGGGTGACACTGTCAACCGGTGTGCACCCCCGAGCGCCGAGAAAAAGCGAGAGAGAGAGAGAGAGCTACGCCCGCCTCGACGTTCCGGAGCGAGAGAGACGCACGGAGACACGGAATGAAGCGAATAAAATTGAAAAAAAGAGGAGAAAAATGACGATAAAGTGGAGAAAAAAAGATGTCACGAGGCCCGGGCTCGTCACTCAGCCGTCCTCGCCTTCCAGTGTCTTCCGACACTTGTATTTTCATCCGTCATAATAACACATAGATGAGTCGGGAAAGAAAGAAGCGAGGGAAAGAGAGGGGTTAAGAGTTTCGCTATACGCGGCTCGTGCGATATAGAAAAAAAAAAGAGGGGTTACGTTTCGCGACTGAACACAATAGTGTAACGTGTGTGTGGCGAGTACGCTGAAAAAAGCGCACTGGCGTAGACGTCCGGCATTTTTTCACCACATTCGCGTTTATTTCTCCGTCTCTCTCTCCCCTTTCTTCCTGGTACGTACGTGCATCCGCACCGATACAAAAATACGCGTGTGCGCGTGTACCCCGCGCATACACGCCGACCGTGGCTCGCGTGCGGTGCCGGTGTGTACGAAAAAAAAAAAAAAAAGTAGTGAAGCGAGTGACGGAAAACGTTAACTGTGGCGCGGGTACGGTGCCGCTGCGGTCGAGGGATGTTTCCCCGCGTGTAACAGGGCCGTAGACTCTTTCGGAAACGCTGTTATTTCCCTCTCTCCCTTGCCCCAAAGTACGCCAGACGAAGTACTTATTTTTTTTTCTCCCTTTTCAACCGATCTCTCCCGTTCGCGAAGATTTTCGCTGTTTCGCGAAAAACGACTCTCACGCGCAAGACGGGAAGTGTCGGCGAGTTTCGTGCCGGAAAATAAGTTTATATCGTCGCGATGATCGTCGGATCGTCATTCGACGACTTTCAAACTTTTTGCATCTTGCTTCGCTCGTTTTTTCGCTTTTCATTCGAAACTCGTGACGCACGAAAATTTCGAAACACGATTCGGTCTTAATTCGTTCTTAATACTCGTATTTCGTTTTTATTTTTCAACATTCGTTACAAATTCGTTACGAATCCGTACTTCGATTCAGCGATTTATCGAATTTCAGCAATCGCCGCATTCCTCGACGAATTTTCGTTCGAGCTCGATTTTTTTTACGCTCGTTACGCTACTCGGTTCTTTCTCGCTTCTCTCGCCTCCCCATTTTTTCCGTGACGACGTCCCTGGTTACAGAATCACTGATCGTAGGTCAACGCGCGCGACGTCTTTTTCCGTGCAAAAATCCTCGAACTGCGCAATGGCCACGGGCACACGGTGAGATGACGGTATAGGAAGGTCGGCATACACATTTTCTGCCTCGATTCTTCGTCCACCGAAAGCGTACAGTCAGATGTAGCGCCGAGCTGAGCTACAACGTGCTCTTCTTTTCCTTTCTCATATTTCTCGAATCCGCGTTTGTTATTGTTTTTTTTTTCGCTCCTTTTTGTTTCTTTCTCGTGCTCTCATTTCCGAGAACGCGACCAAGAGCGAATTTTTTTTTCCGAGTAGGAAACAAGCGCACGGCTTTTTTTTCTTCTCGCGCCTTCGTTTTCCGGCGACGGGCTTTTGCGAAACCTCGTGGCCAAGGTCGATGATCGACGAATTCGTAGCTCGTGCTTTTCCGCTGGTATGCACCGTATCGAGAGTAAAGCGCGTGCCGTGCGCGGCGGGTTCACAGTGTGTGCGGCAATGCAACAGGCGACACCCGCGCGTTGCCAAAGTTTCCCTCTTGATTAATCGCCCGGGGAAGAAGAAGGTTACGCGATACGAGGCGTAAGCCTCGCGTGCTCGTGGGATGCGCGTTTTCCATACGCGTACGATATCTCGATGCTTTCAGGTGCAGAGAGTGTTCGTCGCGCGTCCGTCTCGCCCGGCGTATCCCGTTCCGGGCAAAGGAACTTGTCCAAATTGAATCGTTCGCGTTAGTTGGCCGGACTCCCGTTGAAAAAAACGTGGCGACACCGCCAGGCTGTCACGTGACTCGGAAAAAAATTGTGCAATTGTTACGGGCTGGCCGTCCTTCCCCGCTCCGTCGCCCTCGCCCGGGACGCCGAGCATTATGTATTTTTCAAGAACAAGACGAAAGTGCGGCACGGTTGTCACCAAGGCGACGCGTTTCGCGTTATTTTGTCAGTAGAGTGCTCTCGCTCGATCGAGTTGCCGCCAATGGCATCGCGGCCTGCTTTTGCACGGAATGAGCGTGCTTCGACCGAACTTTATAAACATGACATCGTGCGATCCGGAGAGCGATTCGGTCATTGATAAACTTGGAAAAATATCGAACAAGGGATCCAGTTGACATTCGGGCAGACCGGCTGACCCGAGCACGTGGTACGCGGGGTCAAAGGTCGCCTGTGTACGCAACATCAGGATCAGCGTTAGTTGAGAAAATCAGTGAGACGAAGAGAGAGAGAGAGCGTTTCGTGCGTGAGTGAAAAAATCGAGGGAGGGAGATTGTGCGAGACCGAGCCCTCCGCCTATAGTCCCCGTGTTTGCTCCGAATATATTCCGCCGAGCAAAGTATCCCTCTCGTAACAAAAAATAACACCGAGTGTCGTTATTCTCATCGCGGGTGAGGCATTTTTCGCGGCGCACGTCGCTGGATAAACATGACGGCGTCGTTCGCTCCGCGTACGGAGTCCTTGCAGAGATTATACGAAGTACGAAGTACTACGGTGGTCGTTCAGCGACCTCTCGAAGTTTGAAAAAAAAGACACTCTAGGGAGAGCGAAATGAGCGCAGTGACGCGAGGGATTGTCGAAATATACGATTACCGGACGGAAATTGGGGCGCGTTGTAAGATTTTTGTCTGATCGCTCGATCGGGAGGCTTTTAGAACGGGTGTTGTTGGGTGTTTTGTGTTTCGTCGGTGCACCGTCCTACGTTGGTTCGTCGATTGACTCCGGTAGTGTTTACTTGCGCTTGGGCCTCCCTCGTCGCGCGCGTTCCGTCTCTCTCTTTCTCACTCGCGCGCAGCGCGTAGCTCGCACACTCGCCGTGTTGTGGGACAAAACGCGAGCGAGGATCGGGCTCTCCGGTTTTTTTTTCTCCCCAATCTTCGACAAATGTGACGTGCGATGAGGGAATAAATATGAGTGGAGTGCGCGAAATATCGGGGCTCGGCGGAGCCGAGTGGAGATCGTGAGGCGTTTGATGCGGGAGTCTCGCGGCTCGGTTGTGATGATTTTTCGTGGCCGGAAAGCCCGAGGAGCGTGAAAAAATGCCGGCAGTCGTATTGCCCTGTGGCGGTTAGCACCGAGACGCGTTATTGACACTTTCGCATCGACGCTGCGAAAATAAGTACGGTACTTGAGTGACAACAGTTGGAACATTGTCCGTTGACAGGGACCCGAGCGAGTGCCACGCGGATCGTGAGAGACTCGTGAAAAGCGCGTCTTTCCACCTCGATAGGTTAGGTCGCCGGGAACATAACCTACAATCTCATCGTTCATAACATTTAAATATATTTATTGCTTCGCCTCGCGAGTTTCATCCTCGAGCTAACTATCACGCGTTTTTAAGTGTCTTTTTGTGCCTTTTCTTTTTATATCGTAACGGTGATAAGTGAATCGGATCGGATATTATTTTTGAACGGATCTTCGAATGCGATGCTGTGAGGCTGGTGGGCTGCTCGACAACGATGAAGGCAAATGGGACTAATAATGGTGAATTTTTTATTTACCCCCGTCTTCGGCAACAAAAGTGTTTGTTTCTTGACTCGATATCGTTAAAAATTTTCAGTGAGATTTGTAAAATCGGTCAATAAGCGTCTATCGAGGATCCTGTTGTTTTGCCCATTCCTCGTTTTTTCAATTCCAAAGCAATTTTTATTATTCAAGCAAATTTAGCTCGTTATTTCTCGATGGAACTTGAAACAACAGTTTCTGTTGATCTTTTGGCCACAAGCTTTGCTCAGAGTAAATACAAAGAGATTAGAAGTTCTGTACAATTCAAGTTTCTCCATATTATTTGGGAATGCAAAAATTGTTTTTTTCACGTGTGAAAAGTGGATTAATGAATCATCAAAATGGTTTGAATGTTTTAGGTTGTAGTCGCCTGAATACACCACTAGCAGCAACCACCACACTGGAAGATCCAGGGACACCGGCGTCCTGGAAGGGGCCTCCACCGGGATCGGAAGCATCCTCGTTCGCTCCTAATTCGGTAGGTCCAGGTGGAGGCGGCGGCGGTGGTCCGCCGTCCGGTCCGTACAACAGTACGGGTGGTCCGCCTAGCAATGCGGGAGGTTTCCAGGGACCGAGCCCGTTTCCAGGAGGTGCTGGGAGTCCGGCAGGTGCACCGCCTTACCAAGGACCACCGCCGGGGTCAGGGACGCCGCAGTACACGGCGTCACCAGCACCCAGTGGCTCCTCCACGCCTGGGCCAGGACCACCTCCGAACCAGGGCGGTTTTCCTCCGCCGCCCAACAACTCTGGCCCTCCGTACAATGGTCCAGGACCCAGCCCGTTTGGCTCTCCGTCCGGTGGTCCCCCGCAGTTTGTCAGCAGACCAGGCTCTTCGGGACCACCGTTTGTACCTCCCGGCGGTGGCAATCCCCACTTTCCTTCGCCAGGGCAGCCCTTTGGCGGACCTCAGTATGGACTGCCTCCTGGAAGTCCTTTCGGACCTGGCGGACATCCAATGGGTGGACCCATGGGCCCTGGACATCCTGGCATGATGGGACCTGGTGACAGACTCGACCAAGGGTGAGTCTATCCGCCATTCTCTCTTATTTATTTATTAACTCAGTTTTGTCTTGTTCACATATCACATGGTGCGCAAGCAAAAACCAAGTGTGTGACTTAGTGCTTCGTTTCTCCAAATTGTCAACAAATATCAATTTCAAACACAGTTTTTCTTTACACGAGTCTACAGTATATCAAAAGCTAACTCTCATTCGCTGTGTTCTGTTGATTCTACAGATATTTATTTCTGTCAAAGTGTCTCGATAAATGTTCTAGGTAATTGATAACAAGAACCATGGGTGGTTAGAAACTAGAAAAAATATTAATAAGATTTAAAATCGATTCGTCAGTGTCAGGTCTGAATTGCTCTTGCGGATAAATGATCTCGGTGCTAATGTAATAAATAGATAATCGACGATCGCTTATGCAATGCGAAATGAATTGGCCGCCGGGGTAAAATACAGACATTCTCGTACGAACCGATGCATTGTTGTTGATTGAGATACGGTTAATGTTGAAGAGAGAAAAAGAATGTGCACGCCGCTAGGAACGGAGAAAGAACGCTCCGATCATTAATTACTCGCTCGATCCAGTGACTTGTTGGTAATCACGCGAGTACGAACCGGGGTCGAACGCAACACCGACAATCGAATTCTCATGGAAGAAAAAAGAAGAGAAATCACGTCAGTGACTGAAAAATCACGTAACATTTCGAAAGAAAGAATAAATGTAAGGTAGTTTCATCGTTGGGTCACTTTCAAGAAATTTATATTTATAAAAGTTGCTGTCTTTGGCAACTATGGCAAATATGTCAGTACAACATTTCAGGTCACTGACTAAATTATCGGAATACATATTAATTATTAAAAGCTGCTCATTATTGCGATCAAATTAATATGACAATATTCGAAATTTCTTACTTCCACTTATTTTTCAATTAAATGCATTTATTTAATTCTGTGGAAATTAAATTAATATTATATTTCACATTTTTCATATAAAACCATATTTTGGGAATATTGTTGTTACGGAATTCGGATATTATCGGTGGGTCTTTTAGGAGTAGGTATAAAATGAATAGTGTGCTTTTTTAAGGGGATATGCCACTCTAGCGGCTGAAAAAATATGCTTTTTGCAGATTTTTTTTCAAAAGTACTACAAAATAAATCGAGATTATAAAAAAGGGGGCTAATTGTACATATCAGTGACTGTATAAAATAATTTTTTTGAAGCGATTAATTTTAAAATGGCGGCGGTGCAGTGTTTTTGACACGGCGTCTTCGTTTTTCCACGGTCCACGGTCGGACAAATAGCTCCTGTAATTTTTAAATTCTAACGAGCCGCTAATTTTTTTTTCGATTATATATAATAATAGGTATAGAAGTACGTAGGGGTTTTTCGATATATTGATTTTTGGCAAAATGGCACACTTCTAAAGTACGATTTGAAAAATTTTCCTAAAAAATCGTCAGATAATTGTTAATAACAAATGATCTATGCAATATTAAAAAAAAAATTCTACGTACTTTTATAGACAATGTATTTTTGAAGATATATTCCAAATTTCAAGTTAATCGGTCGAAAATTATCTGAGTTATGTTTTCGGCCAACTTAAAAAAATGCAATTTTGAGATTAACGCGTTTGAAGTTTTGATTGTAGGCTCGCTGCGGACTCGGCGGTCTAAGATTTAAAAAACCAGTACTTGAAGATTTTTTCTGGGCATAACCTTTTGGGACATCATTTTTGAGGTTCTAGGGGACTATTTAAAAAGAAAAAACAAAAGAATCGATTTTTCGAAAATTCTAGAGTTGCGTACTCCTTTGTACAGTCAAATCAAAAATATTCATCTCGATTTTTCTGACGTTCAAAGTAATTTGCAAGAATAAGTTAATTAAGAAAAGTTGTTGCAAATTGACTAAAGAACAACATACACTAAATTCAAGGTTATCCAAGATCGGTGTATACTTGCTACATGATTAAAAAAAATTTGAAACAATTTTATGTCAGATTTGTTTGAAAAACTAAACAAAGTTTCTTTGATGTTATATAAAAATCTGTGCAAAATTTCAAGAAGTTTCACCATCTAGAAGTCAAAATATTGAAGGTTGAATATCGTAACATCAAACACATGCTCTTATGAAAGAGCACGAAAAATCATGATTTTTAAAAATAAATATCTTGACTTCTACGTGGTAAAACCTTTTAAAATTTGAACCACATATTCAGATCACATTCAAGAAGATTTGTGCAAATTTTTAAGGAAATTTGTCGAAATTCATTTTTCACGAAAATTACCTTAAGGAGAATATTAACGAAAGTACGAAAATGAATTTTTTTTTACGATATAGAGTATTATTCCAATTTTTCGATGGCTAAATTTCAAGTAGCATATTATCGATAAAATAAGCGAACATTATCCCAACAAAGTATGCTCGACATAAGCCAGAGTCTTATGAGAAAAAAACTTTTTAAATTTTTTAAATCGTTTTGTGAAATTCTAAGAATGTTATGCACTACATAGTATAGTGTACATTGCTTAAAATATCCACATTTAAGTTCATTTGCTTGAAAAATACGAGTGTGGGATTTATCCAAAAAATCACTCGAAATTGGGTGTTTCACATCACCTTAATACGAATAACAAAATATCTGTAGATGTTAAATTTATTCATTCACTTTTGTCTCTCCAAAGAATTGATCGAATTTCCATTTAAAAAAAAGAAAAAAAAGAAAGGTAATAGTCGAACGCGTAGAAGCAACTTTTTCGCCTTTTTCTTAAAAATATTATTCCCGAAAATATTTTGTTCTCCCGCGACGACGTATTTTTTTTTTCTTTTTAGAAATACGCGAAGAGTATCAATAATTTACGAAAGGGAAGGAAGGAAGGATAAGGTCGTGGAAGACGAGTGGTTTCGTGGCATTTTCTCTTTAACTAAAATTCAAAGTTAGCCGGCAAAAGTTTACGATGTCGTCTAGCCGGCGTGGCGCTGCTTCGGTGCCCCTCCTTTTATTTCAGGGCATTCGTGTCTCTCGCGCTCGCACACACGGAGACCCTCTAAAAAATACGCATATATCTCGCGCCCAATATTCTCTCTTTATAAGCCCGCCGAGTTATCCGCGTCCCCGTTCCTCCATTTTCCCTTATCCTCCTTTTTCCTTCCTCTCTTTTTTATACTCTTGTTTTCCTCTCCTCCATCTTTCCATCCGCAGAAATACACACACACACACACACACATATATATATGATACCTATACACATATTATACGCGTTCCAGGATATTTCTTCTATTTTCTTCCTCTTCCTGCCCCCTCCAGCCAATTCCTTCGTTTCTCTCATTCGCTCGCCGACACATTCGAGTTCGCGAAAGGGGCGCAAGTCGCAGAATTACAAGCGAATCGGCGCGGGGGGGAGGGGGAGACTCGCTCGCCGTCTCCTTTCTCTCCCTCTTTATCTCGCTACGCGGAAATCCCTGAGAGAGGGAGAAGAAGGTCGCCGATTTCGCCGCGTTATACGGAAGACTCCCGGACTCTTCTGCCATCTTTTTTTTTTATTTTGCTCCTCTCCTTCGGCGCTCTTTTGTTTTTGTTTGCTCGCTCTTCTCCCGCGTGTCTCTCCCTATTCTTTTCGTTTGTTTTTTCTTCTCTTTTTATCTTCTTTACTCTCAGATTAGATTTCGCGTTTTCATAACTGTAGACAACAGAGAGGTCCTCGCAGGTTTTCTTTCCGCGTCCTCCGGTCTCTTCTTTTTCACGCGAACGCGCGCGGCGGCGGCGGCCCTCTTCCCCGCAGCATTCTTGCGATCCTCCACACACCTCGCTCTCTTCTCTTCTCTCCCCCTTCCCCGTCTCTTATTCTCTCTCTTTCGTCGCCCTTCCCTCCTGCCTGCCCCCTTCCTTCTCCCTACGACGACCGTACCGTTCCCGCGCAAGAAGCCGAACGAGCGCGCGTAGAAAGATCGTAAACGCGAAGCGGAAGAGCCAAGAGACGTATTATACGGGTCGCGTCATAACGAAACGCTTTTCTTACTTCATTTTTTCACCACTCGCCGAGCTCTCTCTCTCTCTATCTCGCTCCTCTTCGGTTTATTCTTTTTATTTTTCTGCTCACGAAAAAAAAAATTGTACTCGTCGCGTTTCCTTGTTTCTCGCTCTGGACCGTACATTTGCTGGTATTCTTGCATTCTTTCGTGTTATCGTTGTATTATTATTTTTAGCGTTTTGCAGTAGATACACTGAAAACGAAATTTGGTTGATTCAACAATATATTTTTTTCAATACGTTCAACGATGTTATTTTGCAAATTGAACTAAATTTCACTAAGTTTCATTAATTCAAATAAACAAGTGTGTTACTTCGACGAAATATTTTCAACTAAATATTTTTCAACTAAATTTGTTCTCAGTGTAATGTTGTAAAGGTGAATTTTTTCATCATTTTTGTGCATACTGAAAACTAAATTTTTTGTAAAATAATTTTTGTTTACGTACGTTCAATGATATTTTTTTTTTGCAAATTGAACCACATTCTTTGTCGATTTAACTGATATTTTATTATTTGAAAGAAATAAGTGGCGGATTGACCAAATGTTTTTTCAACGAAATCAGTTTTCAGTGCAGTAAAAATGAATTATCATAGAAAAGATTATGTACGAAATATGAACTTTTTGTAAAAATTGTTACTATATCTTTTCGCTTTACGTATTGTATTGGAAAATTAACGTGTCATTGTTTCATTATTGTATTAGGAGAAAAGTCATTTTCGTTATGATCTTCGTTAATATTTGTTCGATAAACAAATTTTTTATGGAGAAAATAATTTTTTTTCTGAATATTTTTTATTTTATTCGAAGTAAACAATTCCTAAGAATAATAAAATAAACAACAAACCAAAAATATAAAAATTTATCATTTACACATTATCATAGAAAGTATAGTATTTTCATCATTTCATTTAAATAAATATCAGAAAAAAAATCAAAATTTCTGTGTATATTGAATGTATAAAGATGATGATAAATATCATCATGTAAAATAAATTAGCATTAGTAAATGAAAATAGTGAAAAGGTCGCAAAGAAAGCCAAATCAAATCGCGTAATGGGGAAAAATGTGATAAAAGTTTGTCGGAGAGAAAATTAGGTTTCGAGGAAGGGTTTTGCATATGTTACTTTTTTTTTTCTTTTTAATTCCCTTTTTGAGATTTAACGCTGCGGGACCCTCAGGATGGCCAATGCGAGCATTAAAAGAGCGTGTGGCATGTCGCCGGTACTTTGTGTACGGTAATTTCTCAAGGTATCCGCTAATTGGTAAAACGTGGGCACCGGCTGCGCATCTACGGAATGCCGAGCACGTAATGCCTCCTTCTCTCCGGCTCGCTCCTTTATCTTTCTCCTTCTCTCTTTCTCCGCTTCTGTCCTTTTCTCGTTCAACATACTCCGGAATATACAAGTCGTTCGCCCAGTTCCCAATACACTTTCTCGTTTTTCTTTCATCCCCATTGCAGATTTTTCCCCTTTTTTCTTCATTTCTTTTTCTCTTTCCATTTTCTTTTTTCAATTACCACACGCCTTTTCCGGATATCACCAATTTATTCATTTACCTGCTTCTTTTTTCTTTCACCGAAGTCATTTTTTTCGGTCACTAATTTCCGTGCCGCAACTTTATAATTTTGTAATTTCTATCTATTTTTTTTTCTTTCGCTCAACGCGCTCTTTGCTTTCACACGTGAGAATTTTATTTTTTTGTAATTCGTTTTTAATTGTTTTTCATTTTTCCTTTTCTTGCACGATAATTTCACTCTTTTGTCATTGATGACACGTAAGCATATATACTGGAGAAATTAAAAAAAAAATTTGTACGGTTTAAAATTTGTACAATTATCGTATTGATAAAAAGATACTCAAAATCATGAAAAAAGTACATCGTTATTTAGAATCCATTTTTTATTTTGAATTCCATCATTAAAATTCCATATTTGATTTTTAATTATGAATTATTTTAAAAAATAAAAAAAAATAAGACCCTTTTCCCTAATTTAATTTATTTACTTGCTTAAACTTTATTATAGTAATTGAGTTTTTATTTTACAAATTTATTCACTCGTTCGGGTTTATCATTTATGAAACTTAATTTCAAATTTTTTTAATATTCGTAATTGAGCTCTGTAACAAGTGGTTCCAAGGCTGTAAAATTTGTCAGGGTGTACGTCGGAGTAAATAGGTTGTTCGAGTCATTAGAGACAGAAGGTGGGTCACCCCGTTATTAAAGACAATGAAACAAAGTTTGTTTCACACGTTGAACTTACGTAATCGATGTTAATTGTCGAGTTCTTATTGTTACGAAGCTTTCGCCTTTCAGTGATTTGAATAATAACCATCGTGAAAAGTTTTCAAACAATTTTGTTAACAAAGTTTAATTGCGAATGAAATACGTCATCAAAAAAATCAGGTTGTTAAATTTACACAGAGTTTCAGTTTTATCAATTTAATTATGAAAATATTCTGCAAAAAAGTTCGTACCCTCCTAAAATTTGTAAAAATTTCTTAAATTCCATCAGTTATTAAGTTTTTTTCGTCAATTTAACAATTTTTAAATGAAAATTGTCTTTGTTCAACATTTTTCACTAATTGCAATTTTATTTCCTTGTGTAAATTTAGTTAATTGCTAAATATATTATTTTTTTCATTCTTTTATTTCATTTATTTATTTTTCCTTGCGATTTCATTTACATGGTTTTTTAGAATAATTTATCCACACGTTCAAGCTTACATCATACGCGAAACTTGATTTTTGATTTTTTGTATTTATTACTGTTATCATTATTAGTAATTGAGCTTGTAACAAGTGGTTCGGAGGCCGTGAAATTAGTCAGGGTGTATGGAACTTGGCTGTAAGACGTTCGGGAAGAGCGTGCAATAAATAGGATGCTCGAATCATTAGAGGCAGAAGGTGGGTCACCCCGTTATTAAAGACAATGAAACAAACTTTGTACGACGCGCTGCTGCAGGGAAGATGGAGCGAGATCAAGAGAGGGAGCGAAAGAGAGAGAGAGAGAGAGAGAATAGCCAATTACTTGGCAATTAGTTGAGCGAGCAACAAGTGAGCGTCGCTTCTCGTCTTCCTACCTTAACCGCACCTCCCGGTCTCGCTACCCTTTCCTTTCCCCTTCCTCTCTCTCTCTCTCTCTCTTTCTCTTTCTCATCTTGCCGGTTCGGCCGCGAGCGATTCTCCTTTTCCTTTGATTACCAGCACCCCCGGGCTCGCCAACCTCGCGCTCAACACTCGCAAGAAATTATCAAGATCCACAAAAAAATGACCAATCAGCAGACGAGAGCAAAACGATCCTAAATCTGTCACGTGACACCTTTCTACCTTCCGGTTGAATTTGAGTGATTTCACAGATGTCTATGCAAAACGTGTCTTTTATGGGAGACAATTATTTTTCTGGGATTTAAGGATGTATGCGCCTAAAATATGACGTATTTCAACTTTTAGCGAATTTAAAACGATAATAAACTGAAATACGCTGAATCGATTGGAAAAAGAGTATATGGTTCCCGATCATTTAAAAAAGATAATAAAGAATTAAACTACGGAGGTTTCTTTAACCTCCATTGATGAAACTGTCCAAGTTATTCCGCATTGATTGAAAGGAAAAAAACAACAACTTTACAGTTGATTTAAAGCAAATAATTAACATTCAAGATTACATCAAGCCCTGCGTTGCTTTAACCCCGGAAGTCGATTAAATTGCAAGAAAAAGCGAAAAAATGGTGTGTTCTATATGTAAAGTAGCTAAAAAGAAAAAGTATTGTCCATAAATATATATATTATCCTCGATCTTTCTACGAAAAAAAATTCATCGTTGCTGATGTTTCTACGTAAATATTCTTGATTGAATTTTCTCGTGTCCAGGGTATTTCAAATTGCGTTTTTGTCATTGACTGGCTGCACAAAATATCTGTGTCTCGAGTAGTCAAATGAGGTCCTAATTTATTTCACCCTGTAGAAATTTATTCATACCTATACTATTTTTATTCTTTAAATCACTATTTGGACAATAACATTTATTGTCATTATCTTTTGTGCATGAAAAAACAGCTTGAAAAAACAAATAGACGCGTACTGCAGATTTGACCGGGCATACGTCCTTAATAATGATTGAAAAAGTTTCCAGTTATATTAAATGCGCATAAAAAACATGGATCTGGCGACTTTTTGAGGTGATTCGGTCAGTTTTTTGGAGACAGTTCAATGATTGAATTTAATATAGCATGTTTGTGATTTACAAAAAAAATTTTAACCTAAAAATTTTTTATTGAAAAGGGAAAGAGTCAATTTTGTTGATGGAATCTTGAAAATAGGTCAGTCAAGTATTATAAGATTTTCATTCATTATAGTTGGATTCTTTCATTTCAATATTCATTAATTGCAATAAATAGTACAAAAAAAATCATGAATGAGCATTCAACTAGAATTATAATTTATGCAATACTTTGTTTCGAAGTATCTTAATAAATTGTTCGGTCCAATTAAAAAATGATCCACTAATCGGTTTAAGAGTTTTATGAAAAGTCTTAGCTGGACTTTTAATGAGCAATTTCACCATATATTTTTATCAATCATTAAAATACTTTAAAGTGTTTAAACAATGAATTAAGAAAAATGTTAATAAAAATTGTTTGAAATTGCTATCTGTAATATACATGAATTTTGCATAAAAAGCAATGCTAAATCTCAGCAGCTTTGGAGATTGATTATTCTTGAAGCCACCAAGAAAGAGATTGAAAAAATTCTCGTTTCAAACTCAGCATGAAATTTTTTAAATAAATTTTGGGAAAAAACGCATTAAAATTGTTTCTCAATGCTCGTAAAAAAAATGCTCACAAATCCTTAAATTTAGGCAAACTAGAAAAAAAAACAATTATTTTCTACACATCGACCTTGAACGAAATTGGGGGAAAAAAGAAGAATGTGTATGGTCGAAGGGGTTGCAGAAAATGGAGTTGGGGATGTTAGTTTGACACATGGCGGACGAGCAGGAAGAGAAAAGTTCGGGTCAGTCGAGGCTCGGCTCTTTCTCCGCTCGGCGCGTTCCCTTATAATCTCTCTTGTGTCGACCACCTGTGGAAGCAGTCGAAGCCCGGGGCGACTTCGGACGTTTGCGTACAATATCATCCTCGGGGGGTGACTCACCGAGGCTCCCCTGTTCTACTCGAAAATCCACTGCACGTGCGTGTAAGTTTCTCCCTTTCTGCGCTCGTGCACGTCAACTTTGGCCAGCAACCAAGATTCCGCGAGCTCGCGATACCGCTCTCCCTTTAATACCTTCATTCCAAAAATTTGCATCATTAAGTTGATGTCAAACACCCAATTTTCAGCGAATTTTCGGACAAATCCCAAACTCGTATTTTTCAAGCAAATTTACTGAAATTTGAATATTTTACTACGCAGTGTACGCTGTACTAGGGAGTGACATTATTGGAATTTCAGAAAAATATGAAAAATCAAAGTATACATTTTTTTTCGTTTTTTGAAATTCCAAGAATGTCATGCACTTGTATAGTGTACACTGCATATTCACATATTCAAATTTCAATTCATTTGCTTGAAAAATACGAGTGTGGAATTTATCCGAAAATTAACGTAAAATTGGGTGTTTCACGTGACCTTAATTTCAAATAATGTTAACCAGAAAAAATTACTTGTCGATTGTTTAAAGGTTTATGGCAAATGGGGTTAAATTAAGGGTGTTGAGTTCGTACATTTATTTATTGAGAAAAGTTTGTTACAAATTCATTGAAGAAAAATATACTTGATTAAATTCAAGGTCATTCGATGTTGACTATGTATGATTGCACAAAAAAATGATGACATTTTTTTTTAACTTAGAGGAAAATCTTCTTTAATGTCATAAAAAAATATTAATTTTACTTAAATATTTATTGTACAAAATTGCAACTTTTAACACATCCTCTTCTGAAGAGGCACAGAAAATAATCATTTTGAATCATTTATATCTTAGCGAGGAGCTTTCTAAACATCATGCAATTTTTACATGTTTCGGAGATATTTTTCAATAATTTATAACATTCTATATTAAAAACGACATGAAGCCTCTCTTCAATTCACTGGAATAGAGCACATTATGCAGTTGGCATTAACTTTTGACTAATCTCTATACTCATTTAAAAAAAATTTAACGTTCACTTTTTCGAAAATAATGACCTTGATGTTTGAATCATTCATTTCGTCTTGCAAAAATTTTCCGGAATTACCCATCATAAAGTCGATATCGTCGAGGACATGCAAAGATATCGCTACTTGAAATTTGGAGATTTTCCTATTTTTGATTCTCTAAAAAATCAGGCTGGAGGTCCTCGAATACGCTAAATTATCTCAGCTCATGTGGAAAAAACTTGCAACATAATTTTTTATTATTTATATCAAATACACCTGAACAAATATACCTGAATAATTCGGGTTTCGAAACATTGAAAAAGAGAGAGAAAATTCGTCGAGCATAATGGGGGAAAAAAATTTCAAATTTCCGAAAATACCTCGACTATTGTTTATCCATGGTGATTATTCGTCGAGGTCGAGTGAAAAACCGTACACGGTCTTGATTGTTTGGATTTTCGACTGAATTTTGAATCATCAGTATGCCAGTGAAAAGTGTCGGGGTAAGACGTGTCGGGTCTCGCTGTATAGTTCGTTACCGAAAAACATTTTGTAGAAATTCGACAAGTTCTATATTGAGTGTCAGTTCCAGTTTATTTTCAATCATACGAAAAGTGAGTAGTTTATATAGTGTTTTAAATTTATAATATCGCTTCAAAATACTTTTCAAAAAATGTCTGTTCGGATGTATCCACTGAGAAAATTTTTTTGTTGAATCAACAAAATTTCAGTTGATTAAACCAAAATTTTGTTGAATCGACAACATTTCAGTTGATTAAACCAAAATTTTGTTGAATCAACAAAATTTCACAAAATTTTTTTCAGTGTCCTATATAAAAAAAGATGAAACCTCTAATCAATTAATTGAATTAGAGCGCATTATGCGAAGTTGTATGCGCGTAGAAGAACAGTAAAATATTAATTCAAACATGTCAAAAAAAGTAGCCACGATCTTGCTCGTTTTACAAAATTGTAAAATCAAGTTGAATAATTACTTAAAATTTTTTTATGGGTTTTTGGTATAATTTGTGAAATTAAATAAAAATGTACACGTTGAAAGTATATAAGACATTGAAATTTGATAAGATGATTATAGATAAGACAGATAAGAACACGATAAAAAATACTGCAGTCTTTGTCACTTACTAAACAGTATTCTTAAAGACGGAAATGTATTATAGGGGGTATATTCAAACGGCAATTTTTTGCGATGGCCAACATGGTTGTTGGAAAAAATATAAAATTTAGATTTTTCTTACAAAAAATAAATTATTATGTGGTCGTCTTTCCAAGCAGTGTATGAGGGCTGCAGCTCTTTTTTTATAAACTATTTAAAAGATGAAAAATTCAAAATTTTTGAACGTACAAAATGAACAGTGCCATTTTTTGGCAAAATTCTGTTGCTAAACACCAATTTTCGGACATAGCACTTTTATATATTCAATTTTACAACATGTGATGTCAAAATTATATATTTTTTATGTTTCGGAAAAAAAAAACATCGATAACTCGTTTCCTGTAAAAATGCAGAATTTTAAATTTTCCACGTTATCGACAGAGCGTTTTGTCCACTTCCGGATCAACCGGTAAACGTCGGTAATACCGTACCGACGTGCGACAGAGCAGAAATGAGTGAAACCGAGCGAGTTCTTGCGCAGATTACGAGAAAATTGACTAAAAACTAGTTCTGTCGCGAAAGATTTGAATAATCTTGAAAAACAAATCAATTTTTGGAGCACTAAGTGAATCATAACACTCGTTTAAAGTATAATGAACGAAACGGGGATTCTACTTAATCTCAATTAACCGATACGTCGGAGATTTATATTCCCGGTATGAATAATGCGCGCGAATAGTCGTCCGAGCAAGTTTTCTTACTTAAACGCGATCCGGATTTGACTCGGCTCGTTGGCTTCGTAAGTGATCGGAAGTTAATTTCTATTTTGACGTCCCGATACCGAACGTTGCCGAGCTCGCTGTCAATCGACCTTTATTATTACCGAGCGAGGATAATCCTTGTCAGGACCGTTCAAAAATAACGCGACGCAGGTCAAAACACTCTTCATCCAATTCACATATTTCTCTGCTGTTGAAAAAAGTTCTTTAATTCGTTTTTAATTGGAAATAAGAACGAAATTTGAATGGTAAGGCGATGGACATATTGAAAAATAAAATAAATAGGATGAAGAAGGCTGGTGAATGAAGACTGTGTGCTCATGGAATGAACGAATGGAAAGGCAGAAAAAAGAGAGAGAGAGAGAGAGAGAGAGAGAGAGAGAGAGAACACCGTTTCTCTATCTTTATTCATTTTCTTGCTTCAATTTTCCTCCTTTTTTTTTCTTTCGTTTTTTTTCTGGTACTCCATAGGAACTGGGGGAACTCCACCTCTCGTTTTGTCCACTCTTGTGCTTTACTCTATTTTTTTCTCTTCTCCCTCTCTCTCCCTCTCTCTTCTTCCCTCTGCCTCCCTCTCTCTCCTTCCGTTCGTACCACGCCGACAACCAACCCCCGGTTTCAGCGCTTTTTTTCACTCTCGTACCTCGTGCTCTTTTTCTCCCTCCGCTACTTTCTCTTCGTTTTTTTTTTCTTTTTTTTTTTCATTTTCCTCCCTTTTCGCGTTTTTTCCACCCATACACGTTCGGGCAATTTTATTCCTGTCCGGGCTCACGGTTTAACGAATGTACGTCGCGGTATAGTTGCCACGGGCAACACTCATTCACCATAGGAACAAGTTTTGTCCACGGGCTTGAAAAAGCTCGAGGATGAGAATCGTCTCTCACCCTGCCGGAAGAAAAAAGATGGGAGGGAGGGGGAAAGAGGGTTGGAGGGATGAGAGGGATGGAGGGGGTGAGTCGGCAGGGGAGCTTTTGCGGTACGTACGCTCGCGATCTCGAAAACAGCGGAGGAAGCGAGAGAGCAAGCTCCGAGTGAGAGAGCGAGAGAGGAAGCTCGGAGAAAAAGAAGGGAAGAAAAAGCAACGAGTAAACGAGTGAGAGGAAAAGCTCCGAGGGAGAGGGAAAAAAAGCACTGAGTGAAAGAGTGAGAGGGAAAGCTCCGAGTGAAAAAGAGGGAGAGAGAGCAAGCTCCGAATGAGGAAGAGAGAGGAAAAAGCTTCGCGAGAAGGAGGGCGAGAGAAAGCTCTTAATGAAAGAGAAGGAGAAAGTGCGAGAGAGACAATGCTCCTAGTTAAGCAGAGAGAGAGAAAGACAAAGCTTCGAGAGGAAGAGTGAGAGAGAAAGCTTCGGGTGAGAAAGAGGAAGAAGAAGCTTCGTGAGAATGAGAGAGAGAGAGAGGGTTGGCTTCAAGTGAAAGAGCACGACAGAAAGCTTCGAGAGAAGAAGAGGGAGAAAAAGCTTGGAGATAATGAGTGAGAGAGAAATCGTCGGGTGAATGAGGAGGAGAAAAAGCTTCGAGTGAAAGAGAAGGAAAGCTCCGAGAGAGAGAGAGACAAAAAGCCGAGAGAGAATGAGAGGGTGAGAATAAGCTTCGAGAGGAAGAGAGAGAGAGAGAAAAAGCTCCGAGTGCAAGAGGACGACCGAAAGCTCCGAGAGTAAAAGAGGGAGAATAAGCTTCGAGGGGGTGAGAGCAAGGGAGTAAGCTTCGAGAGAAAGAGGAGGAAAAAGCTCCAGGAGAAAGAGAGAGGGAGAGAGAGAGAGAGAGGTATATATAGTAGCTTGTGCAGAAAACGCCAGGGCTTCATAGTTGGAGAAGTAGACACGAGAGGAGAGGACCAAGGGGAAGCTTCCATGTACCCATGGTGGTGGAAGGGGGTTGCTGAGGAAAGCGTGGAACGGCGTGCACACCCACCATCCCTCTCATTCTTTTTTTTTGCCTCTCTCCGTCTCTCTCTCTCTCTGTCTCTCCTCTTCTTTTTCTCGCGTCCTTCTAGCTTTTTTACCCTCTTTCTATTTTTCTCTCCGCCTTTTTTTTCTTCCTACTTCTCTCTACGAATTTTTTTTCTTTTTCTATTTCGCTCTGCTTCTTTTTGTCCCTCTATTCTTCATGTTTTTTTTTCTTCCATTTCCCTTCCGCTTCTTCCTGCTCTCGTTTTCTCACTCTCACGAGGACTCGATCGCCCCTGTTAAGAATTCGCGCAAGCACCTTGCCGGCATTTCTTCCTTCCTGCATGCTTCTTTATTCCGCTCGTTCCTTTTTTCCGCATTTTTTTTTCTCTGCTGTCACGTTAAACACGAATTCATTTGGATTACACGATTTTTTAATTAAATGGCCTCGAGTTGGAGATATCTTCGATTACAATTATTTTGTTAAAGGTATAGTTCCAATTTGTCCCTAATTAATGTTTGCCACAATATTCCGAAGATCGTTGATTAGATTTGTTTCCTTTTCATCAAGATACATTTGGAAAAAAAAAATTACGGAGGAGATAACAGGATAAAAGGGGATGCAAATTTCGAACATTTATCCTTTTTTTCTCGAACGTGCGGGATCCCGGATCAACCTCCCACCCTCAGGAATCCTGCCTACCCTCTCAACCCTTCACCGCGCGCAATTCATGCGTGCCCCGCTTACCGCAAACCACCTCGCCCACCTTTCCGTTTATTCCTCCTCTCCCTGGCTCTCACCTGTCAGACTTTGCATATTCTTAAAGGGGATGCTCGTATCTGTTTCTCTTTTTTCCAAGCCTCGCTCTTGCGATCTTTTTTTTAATCAAATTTTTTTCTCCCATTCGATGTCAAACATTCTAATTTTCATCTTATATAAAATGATGATTTATAATTTAAAAAAAAAACATTTTTATGAAATGTAATGAAGCAAATTATTTTTTTTTTGGCGATCAAGATTATATTTTCTATTATTAAAAATTTATAAGTTATCGGTGACTATGTATTCCTATTGTTTCTTATCAATGCATTGTTTGCGAAATTCCAATCGGTATTTTTATAGCAGAAATGAAAAAAAAATGTTTTTAATCATTTTTGAGGTGGATAGAAAAAAATGTAATGAAATCGCAGTTGGTAGGAAATTTTATTGTTCGCCATTTTTGTCGAATCAGGCTAGTCGGGGATTTAAAAAATCGCGACAATTCTGAGCGTTATCGAGGACAAATGGACGCGAGACTCGTTGAGTTTGCCGCTACGAGGCATTCGCGTTGCGAGCATCTATTTTCCCTCCCCCTACCACCTCTTACCGGATGTCCCGCATTCCTGTTCTTCAATGTTTTTGTCGATAACGCAGAGATCGGTCAAAGCCTACTCATGCAACGTTACAACCAGGTCTCCATTACTCTTTCTTCTCAGAAAGATAAAATTAATCAAAATCGACACATTATCGGTGAAAAGTAACGATAACGAATTCGAGATAATGAATAAATTATTTCTATTGCTAATTCAAGATTTATTGTATCTTTCATCACAATTTTAAAAAGAAAAACTTTTTTTCACTTATATTCAAACATTTATTGTTAAAACTTACTTTTTGTTTTGATATTTTTTGTTTCGACAATTTTCTTTTTTCATATTTGGGATTATTTGAATAATATTGATTTAGAAATATTGTAGTTATAAATTATATTTTACACAAGGTTTATAGTTAAATTTAAGAACAAAAAAATGTTCAAACCTTAAAAAAAAGTCGAGTAATAAAAAAAGTAGTTTGTAATCATTTTTTTATCAAGTATAGATAGACAATGAGCTTTTTGATTACTATTCTTTTACAGATTCCATTATGTTAATTTGGCCCTCATGTCTGACTTAACATGGCAACTTACAAATGTTTTAAGATACGATATTATTGATCAAAGCAATAAATTGTTACAATAAGTAACATGAATTATTTTACGTCTGTTATTATTTTACAAACAATCGTTTATTGCTATAAATCATATAGTTCTTGACGAGCAGTAATACTTTGGCAAATTTATAAGTCAGATTAGGCGAAACCATAACATTTTTTAGGTGTACTGTATTTTTATGGGAAAAACATTCTTTTTCCCCCATAAAAAATATATCACCAGCATTAAATTCGTATAACACACCATATATGTAGGAAATTTCAGCGAAGTCGGTTGTACTGTTCAACCGGACAAACGAATAAAACATCTGAACAAAAAAAAACAACAAAAAAATTTTTCGTTTATACAATTATAAGTATGAGAGAATAAAGCTTGTTCGAATTTTGCTATAAACGATTTTTTCAAAAACCTAAAAGGCATTACTAAAATAAAAATTAAAAAAATGTAAAATTTCTTTTGTTTTCTATATTGTATCTGTTTTCCTTATTGTGGCGTGTTTCACACAATCTGGTTTGTCCGGTGTTTCTCTATACGTTCCCAACAGCTACTCTCGACTCGCCTTTTTTTTTCATCTATTCTCTCTCATACCCCGGGGTCCTAGCGAGTCTCGCGAGTCGCAAGAGCGTGCCGAGACGAGACAAATAAAATAATACCGATATAAAAATCACGATCGCGAAAATAAGGAAAAATAAAGAGCCCGAGCAAAAAGGAGGCAAATCGATCCGAAAATTGATAAAATAATAAGAGAGAATCCTCAGCTCGCATTTGCCATGTTCACGGAGGAATATTTTTTGTTCTCCTTCATAAAAAAAAACAAGAGAGAGAGAGAGAAAAGAAAAGAAAGAAAGAAAGAAAGAAAGAAAGAGAGGCAACCAGTATTCTCATTTTATTCCACAGCTTCCTCCAATATATATACCTACAACTATTTTTTTTTCTTCCACGTTTTTTAGTTCTAGATTCTTCGTGGAAGAGGAAGAAAGAATTCCCTCCTTTTTTCGATCCTCTCTCTCTCTCTCTCTCTCTCTCTTTCTTCCTCCACGTACACTCTGTCGCCTGCGAGTCTACTCTCGTCCTTTCTCCTTGATTCCACGTCCGTCCTCCTCCGTCCTCCTCCTCGTCTCTTTCTCGCCTTCTCTCCTTTCCACACCTCTTTTTTCGCGCGCTTTCTCCTTCTCCTTTTCCTCCGCTCTTTCTCTCTTTTCCCCCTCGCGCGCATTTTCTCCTCTCCGTGCTTCTTTTTTTCCTCTCTCTCTCCATCTCGTTCGGTCGCGCGAGTCTTCCTCTTCCCCCCCTCCCGCCTCCTCCTCCTCCAACTCCCGCGAGTCGCGCGCGAGTTCTCGCTCTCCTCGAGTTCGCGCAGTCGCGCTTTATTCGCCCTCTCTCTCTCTTTTCTTCTCTTCCCCCCCCCCCTACCCTCCGGTCGTCGGCTCTCTCGCGGACTTCCCCCTCGTCCCTCCGGCCGTCATCCCCAGCGTCGGTACTTCGGGTTCTCCCGCTCTGCGGAAGATTCGTCCACCGCGCTCGTAACCGCGCTCAGGCTCTCCCTCTTTCGCCAGTCTTCTCTATGATGCTTTGCCCACTGGTGCCAAACAAACGCTCCCAAAGATATACCCGTTCCCTATCGCCACTTGCATCGTGTCAGCACATTCTTCTCTCTCGCTCTTGCTCGCTCTTCTTTCCTTCATTCTTTTATTCACCCCCTTTTTTTCTTCTTCTTCTTCTTCTTCTTCTTCTTCCTTCTCTTTTACTTCGTCCTATTCTTCTTTTTGCTCTGGTGACGTGTTTTTTTTTAAATACATTTTCATTGTGAGTCGTATGCCAATTTTTTTGCCGCCCTTCCCGCAAGAAATTTTTGGCTTACGAATCGCTTGTAAAGACTCTTCACGATCTCTTTAACTTTTTAACCACGATTTTTCTCTCCCGGGGATAATGGCTCGGCCGTATCGGTCGCACTTTTCCAGAAAATGCAGAGAAAGCTTCATTCTGGTTTAGATATTGCAGGGTTCATCTTTTTTTTTTGCTGATATAGAACTTTTCAGACTTTTTTTATTATTATATTTTGTTATATTCTTTGAAATTACGACTCGAAGATTATATATTGGCAATCGCTTTATTCGTTTTTAGCTTTATATTCTTTACTATAAATCGTTTTTATTCAATAGTAAATTATAACATTCATTCTATTTGATTTTTCGCTATTTCAGTTTTTGCTGTAGACAAAAAAACTCTGTTGATTTTTAAAAAATATATTAGTTGCTACATTCATACTTTTTTTTTCAAGTTCAAAATAAATAAAAATTAATTTCTTCACTACTTGTAAATACCTGGTACGTTCTTTTATTTATATGTATGTGTATTTTTTTCTATCGATTTATAAAAAGTAAATATTACTGAAATTTTTTTTCCTTCCACACACGTAGACGTTAACCATTTGTCGATAGACAAACAGATGCTTCAATAACATTTTTTCATCATCGAAATTTCGAAAAAGCAATTTTTTAATAATATATTTTTTTCCGCTAGTAATATTTTTATCAATACTTCGATCAATATTTGTTAGACTTTTTTATAAAAAATTTCATAAGAGAAAGCTTTATAAAATATTCTCTTCGCTTCTTATATTTTCTCGAATAATTTGATTTTTTTTCGCATGAGCGAGAATATTAAAAAAAAAATTAGCCCAAGCACGCGTCGTATATTGTCTCATAGAAATTTTACTTCAATTTGATCCAGATTGCTACTTTGGACGCTGAAGTTGAAATTTAAGAAATGAAAAATGAAAGGAACGAGTTTGAGACAAGAATGAAATATAGGTATGAGAGATTTGCCGCGCGTTTACAACTTTCTGGTTACTCGATGGCTCGTGTACGAAGACACGCTCGAGAAGCGAACCAGTATTCCTGCTGGCCGCCGGTGTTTCTGGTTACAGCGCTACTGCACTCGCGAAAGGGACCTCGGAGAAGCGCGCACTCCGATTTCTTCAACGAGACTCGCCGGTGCACATGCTCCTGTGAACGAAAAGAAATCAATTTTTTTTTTTTTCGTTTAAGATAGTTCTATCAAAAAATGGTTTTCTCAGAGGACTTTGTGATAAATTTGTACATAAACCTTCGTTGATACAATGTGCAATTGTATATTAAATTTCAAGAAATTTCACTACGTAGAATTTGACATATTTATTGTCAAAAATCACTATTTTCTGCAGCCTCCCATATAAGAACATGTGTTAAATATTGCGATCTTCAACTCTTGATATCTTGACTTCTGACTGATGGGACTTATTGAAATTTTTCACAGCTCTTTATTATACTTCGAAGAAGCCTCTTTTAGTTTTTTATAAAAATCCTAAGATTATGATTTTCCAAATTTTCATTCATTCGTAGCAAGTACAAGTCTACCTTAAATTTATTGTTACATTTTTTTTGGCTATAACTTGAAATTTTTTTTTTGAATTTTTTAAATAATATGACATTTTTAATTAAATTTTAATTTTTGGTTACAACTTGAAAAAAAATTTTTTGAATGTTTTTAAATTTAAAAAGAACATACGTGTCTTTAGTAAAAATAATCATTAGCTCTTGATTGTCTTATCCGAGAGCTCTATTGTTTTATCATTTATTAAAATCATCCTGATTTCATTTTAATGTAAAAGCGAGTGAGTCATATATTTAAATAGCTTCATTCGGTAAGAATAATACACGTCCTCAGTAAAGATAGTCATTAGTTCTTCATTTATTTACGAGAATTTGATGGTTTTGTCATTTGTATTTAATTGTTTTCAAGTTGAATTCGTTTGTCACGTACTCCACACGCGTTAGAAGATAAGATTCAAAAATCAATACCGCATTGACTTTTTACACTCAAACCTGATGTTTGGATTGAAAAATTGAAAATATAGTTTTTGCAGTAAAAATTGCAGTGAAAAATAAAAAAATTACATTATTTTTAATTTCATTATTTCAAACTTATAGAATTAGTTCAACTTTATAGAATTGATTTGAAGCTTTTAAGAATGTATTGGCCGTACAAATTGTAGCAAACATTAGAGATTTTTGACAATCACTTCGTATTGTCTTTTTATTTTAAGTGGTTACACTATCAAGTCGCAAGTTGAGCATATTTTGTCAAGAATTTTAATATTTTTATGTATATAAATATCAAAAAAAAATACATTTCAACGAAACAATTTGAAATTACACTATATTTATGAAAAGTATACACTACTATGGATGCACGTCAAGAAAATTAATATTAATTTCATATTTTTAACGTTACAATGGACTCAATGCATATTAATGTACGAACTTTTCATAAGAAGCAAAACCATAACTCTCATCAGTTTCTGAATTTAACTCTTAAACTATTCAGTAAAAATCGACAAGAAATTTTTTCATGTACCTTTTACTATATATTCTTTCATAAAAATAATATACCAAAAAAGATGCATCAATCTATTCTTAATAAATTAAAAAATATCGCCGATGCAACCTTGAAAAAAAAACTGCTTAAAATTTGATTCGAATCCGCTTATTCGGAATTTTTGCCAAAAGTAATTCTCAAGGACGAAAAATATCACTTTTTCGTATCCTCTTTTGTCGGTAGGGGAAAAATAAGGCAAGGGCAAGGATGAAAAAAGCAATTTTTTCATTTTTTTTTTCTCGTCAGTGAGAGAAAAGTTGGAGCATGGAAGTCAAGAAAGAGAGTGAGGGGAGGGAGCGGGGGTTGAGAGAGTTAGAGAGGTCAAGGAGACGCAAGTCGGATGCCCGCGCGGTCCTGCGACGACGGATCATTGGCCCACTTGCGCCCTTGTGCCAGCAAGACGAAAATATTCTCCTGCATAGCGGCGGGAAACAAGGACGGAATTTGGAAAAAAAGGAGTGAGCGCGAGACAGGAGGAGCGAGAGAGAGAGAGAGAGAGAAGAGCGAAGCAAAAAAACATTAAAAAAAGAGAAATGGTACGTGCTCGCGGCCGAGGGAGCGAAGAAGGTAAAAAAAAAAGAAGAATAAAAAAAAACTGGCTCGGGCCGAGTGCATCTGGGAGTCCCCCCCATCTCTCTCTCTCTCTCTTTCCCCTCGATGAGTTTCCCGCGAGAGAGACACACGGCGCGGGAGCGAGACGAGCCGGGAGAGAAAGAAAAAGAGAAGGAAAGGAGAAGACGAGAAAAAAAAAACGAAAGAGTACAGAGACGAACGAGTAGGAAAAAAAGAGGATTTCGTGGGTCGAAGCCGCGTCGATGATGCCCGGCGCTCGGGAGCGACGGAGACACGATGAACCGCGAGAGGGAGGGAGGGAGAGAGAGAGAGAGAGAGAAAAAAAAAAGCAAGTGAAAACGAGCCCGGTCGGTAAAACAGGAATCCTCGAGACTATCCGCGAGAGGAGAAAGATCGAAAATGTGGGGAATAAGGGGACGGAAGATCGGGCGAAGACGAGGAGGGAACAATTCGGCGAGGGAGATCGAGAGAGAAAAATGTGGAGTGAGAGAGACGGCGCGAGGGACACGGGGGGGGGGCGGCGGACTGGAAGCAGGTCCGGAGGAGCGAACGAGAGGGACGCGAGAGAGACACGCGGCAAACAATGGGAATGCGCGTGCGCGCAGACTCTATTTTTTTTATTCTCATTTTTTCCTCCTCCTTCTTTTTCTTCTTCACTCTTTTTTTTTTTCATTTTTCTCGTGCGGGTCTCACGCAGTCGAGTCTCCCGAGTTTTTCGGGCGAATGCTCGCCGGGCGCTGTCGAATGTCGCGAAAAATGGTTACGATCGAAAAATGATTTTCTTTCCCCACGTAAATTATCTCTCGTTGCGAGCTACTGACGAATCGCGCGAACGAAGATGCATGTTGACCGCAACGGCGCGAAAATTTAAATGTCGCACACGAAAACTCGATTTTCGTGAACGAAGGAGGAAAATGAATGAATGAATGAATGAATGCATTTTATTATGCCTTGGAAAACATCCTTAGGCAATTACAGAAAAATGTTGTTCCGTATAAAATCTGTTCAAATTTTAATTAATTACAATTATACAATTATACACTGAGAAAAAATGTTGATTGAATCTACTAAAATTTCGTTGATGTCTGTAAATATTGGTTGAATCAATTTTGTTGATTCAACAAAATTTTAGTAGATTCAATCAACATTTTTTTTCTCAGTGTATGAGAAGAAACTTAAAAACTACCTTTATAAACTAACTTAAACTTAGACGTACAAATATAACAAATAATAACTTAAATGCTAAATAAAATTATGATATGATAAATGGAGAGATGAAGAATGACGAGAGGTTTGAGATTTTTGGGGAATAATAATAAACGAGGACTCGATCTTTGTAAACAAAAGAAGAAGAAGAAGAAGAAGAAGAATGAAAAAAAGTTTGAGATGTAGGTTTTGAGAAGAAAAAAAAAGGAAGCTGGCCCTGAGAGTCTTGACGCCTCCGATACCGATTTCCAAGCTCGCGGAGGCTCCGGCCTGGCTCACAACAAGTGTGACGCGTCCACGACTCGTTCGTCGCGTATACGCGACGTTTCCGAGTCTCTGCGTGCACGCTCGACGAGAAAGACAGATGCGCGGTGAAAAATCGTAATCGCGGGCATGGATGTACCCAAATTGGATAGGCGAGAGCGAGAATAAAAAAACAGAACCGAGAGTAAATGGGAAAAAAATTAAATAATAGCTATATGACGAGAATGCAATAAATGGAAAACAGAGAGTAGACAAATGAGAAAAAAGTAGAGGAAAAAAAACAGAAAAATACATAAATAACAAGTATAGCAAACAAAGAGATTATATACTATGCAGATTTGCATAGTGAGAGGGAAATAACGAAAATGATGAATATAGTGAGAATGCAATGGAAAAAAAGAGAGAAAGAGAGGACAAACGAGAGAAAAGATTATATGAAAAATTGTATAAGTAATTAAAAGGTATAATTAAAAAAATAGAAAAAATATATAGTAAATATTGGGTTATTTTGGGAAAAATAAAATAGATAATGGATATAGTCAGAATTCAAGAAAAACTGAGACAGAGTAAGCATTCGAGAATAATGTTTTAAAAACTGGGTTTTTTTTAAGACGACGACAAATTTTTACTGTACTTTTTATCTACTGATAAGGAAATATCAGTAGATAAAAAGTGTGGTTGAGAGTAGAGAATATATAGTGTACAAATGTGCATATAAGGATACTGCAAGCATGTGATACAAGAAAAACAGAGTTTGAAGGCAAACGAGCAAAAAGTATACATGTATATGAAAAATGAAAAGACTGAAAAATATAAGTACAGTTCACTACCCCAATAAGAACGATTCAATAAGAACGCTTCCCCGCTTTTTCGCTCGAGCGCTTCCCCCACTCTGACTCGAGTTCCGAGCTC